>JAOVVF010031875.1:0-11718 GCA_028565595.1 Duopalatinus emarginatus | reverse complement strand
TGATGCTACCACTACCTCTTCTTTATAATGCTCATTACAAGAAGAGATTCAGTGTATCGGTAGTGATTTGGTAGTGATTTGGACAGATGGTCTGAACTCCCTCTCTCTCTAACAGGTTGTGTTAAAAGTCAACATATGAATATTTCACTTACTTTAATTATTTTAGATGGTCCCAAAATCCCAAAACCCAAAACGTTTAGGGCAGCACAGATGAAGCCCTTGTTAATGTAAACCATATGTAAAAAAAAAAAAAAAAAAAAAAAAAAAAAAAAGAGCCCTGCAGACTGCACGTAAAATACATCAGATTTAAAAAATGGTTAGAGTTTGGTTTATTAAACTGTATCACATATGGAGCTTTTCATATATCTGCTATTAAAACAACTTATAAAACCCCAGTAGAAAATCACCTGATTAAGTCAGAAATAGGAGTGAAATCTGTAATGTGAATAATCTGTAACTTTATCAAATATTTTGGTCTATGAACCTAAATAGTTCTTTAAATATAAAGCAGATATTGGACTCATTAATAAATATGAGCTGTGATTAGTGAGTGATCTATAAAAGTGCAGAGCAGGGTGTGGTTATAACACAGTATAACTGGGAGTAAAATGTACACAAGCAAACACATGGAGGAAAGTCAAATGGAAAATATTTCTGAACACCAGCGTTCAAATCATCAAGATGACCCGAATTCTTGAATTTTCCTCTGGGATCAGTGAAGTATCAATCACACACTGCTGTATGCTGTAGAAATTGTGGAGCACAAATTAGAAAGCACACTTACTATTTTGGCCACATTCTAAGTTACAGACCTTTTGGAAAGATGTACATGATGTTCATAAGGATGTGTTTTAGCAGAACATCCCACAAGATCCTCCAGTTTACACCTGATGGTGTAGTGAGGAGGGCTAAGAAATATCTCACAGAAATATTATTACAGTAGCCTGGAAATCCAGATCCAGAAGGTATGAGATATCCATCAGATTGAGCACATGACATTCATTAGGCCTACAAAATTGTGTCATAATGACATATGACTAGATTTTTATTTCTCCTACTTTTCACTGTTATCTTTTATACCCCTCCATTTATGTGTCTGTGAAATTAAATGTAAAGAGAAACAGTCTTTGTATGAAACTTACCTAAAATTTGGTTTAAAACTAAATAAAAAATAAGTTTAAAAAAACCTTCACAAAAATTCAGATTCAGTAATACAACTAGTCAGCTTCACTGAATGAAATAATCACATACTTGTGGAGCGTGTGTGAATTTACATCAGAGTCCAAACACACAGTTAACATGATGTCCTAGGATCTCATCATCAGCAGGACAAATACAGAGAGGTCTCAGTCTCACTAACAGAGCAACTGAGGGCCTGCCAAGGCAGAGCTTTCAAGGATATCGACTCTGCAAGACTGCTGCTCCCAAGGACTACCAGCTTTAGAGGACAAGTGTTATCTGCAGTTAGCAAGGACAGGGTGGGGTGGGGGGTGGGGGGCATTTTTAAAGCCAGATACTCTTACATTTATTTATTTAACAGACACTTTAATCCACAGCAACTTACAAGGAAGATACACAGTCCGACTGAACTGATAAAGGACACACACACACACACACACACACACACACACACACACAGTCTGACAAGAACTAATTGGTTTTGTCTAGATCATCTCCACAACACCAGGTCTTGGAATGGTCATGGAAGATGACTGAGGCACCAGGAGATACAAGCAATCCTGAGTCCTGAGTCCCGATTCCTCCTGCTCCCCAAACCCTGCATAAACTGTGACCCCTCCTATCTTCTTACAGTCTCCTCTGACCCACCATGGACATGGACAGTCTTCAGTACACCATGAATCAGACTTTAATTCTCTGGCTATCTGCACTTTTGTTTTTGTTTATATTCACACATCTGTGTCACCCAAGGATGGGTTCTATCCTGTAGAAGATCCACACAGCTCAGAAGTCTCCATGACTCCAGTGTCCATGATCGGTCAACATATCATCTGTCCCACTTAAACTTAGTCACATGATGCAAATAAATGTGATAAAGAAGTTTTTACTCAGTAAAAGAAAAAAAAAAACACAATGAGCAGTGAACAGTAATAAAGTACAGAAAGTCAGGATTCGGTGTGACACTTTGCTTTTGTGTTTAATAGTCGTGACAGGTCAGGATGATCAGCTTTATTAGTGAATTAGACTATCAGTGTTACTGAGTGACCCGGAGAATCTGTAACAGTTTTTCTGGACGGACTGACGATCACACTGACTTCTACATTCATTATGTTTTTATCTCTTATTTAATACATTTATTTATTATTATTATTATTATTATTATAAAATGTATTTGTACTGACTCAATAATGTAGAATTCATAAATAAATGTCTATAACACATTTTATACACTGTGAAACAGGACAAGCTACAAGCTAAGTTTTATTTAAGTTTCATTTAAGATTTTTAAATCATGTCTGTCAAGCGTTTAAAAAAATTCTAGAGCTGCAAAAGCATAATTAAGAGAATTAAAAAATATATTTTACTGATATGATATCTAAAAATGATAAACTAAAAACTCTCTTTTATATAATAAAGTTTATACTTAATCCTCTTCCATGCAAGAATTGTGAAACCTTTCTGATTTCTTTTGGCTAAGGTTGAGAACATTACAGTTAAAATCTCATTGTCTGTGACTGAGTAATTACCTCCCTACATCAAAACTACCATTCATGGTTAAAGTTCTTGAAAAGCTGCCTCAACTCAACTTGAATCCTTTCTTAACAGTAACCAAATAAAATACACTTCACAGTAGAGACTTACTAATGACCTTCTTCTTAATACAGACTCTGTTGATTATTCTGTCCTGGTTTTACTTGATTTAATTACTGACACGATATACTTATTGTGTGTTTGGAATTCTGTGTTAAGAATGTAGCTCTCAAACTGGTTTATTTTGATATTTTTTCAGTTAATATGTGTAAACACTTTTCTGCCACTGCAACTGTGGCATCTGGGGTCCCACAAGGATCCATTTTGGGCCCTGTGCTTTTTTCATTATATATACTCCCCCTTGGCCAAATTATTTCTGCATATATCATTTCATTGTTATGCAGATGACTTACAACTATATCTACCTTTAAACCCAGACATCAATTTGCCTTGGTGCATGTTTATGGTTTTAAAAACTGGATGACCCACAGTTTTTGGGTGCTCGGTTGCTGCATAAAGACTATATAGGAATATTCTCCCAAATGAAATTAGACAGAAGTGCCTTCTTTTAAATCTAAACCTAAAACTTATTTTTATTTACAGCATTGTCTGATTACTGATTAAAGCACTTTAGTTTTAAATGTGCTATAGAAATAAAATTTATATAAGCAAAATTAATATTTCAGAACAGGATTAGAGCTGTGTGGCATAGACACTTTGCTTCCTGGTGCTTCCCCTGTTTGTGGCATCACAGGAGCTCATTATAACAGCATCTGTAATCATTAGGAGGTCATGATCAACAATCACATTCACACATGGCATTTACATATTCTTACATATTCATATATTCACAGTTCATAAGTGCATGTGCAACTAATTATAAACTTGGAGCCTTTATATCATTTATCTTGCTACTGTCTCTGTTAGTAGTCGTTTACTGTTAAGTTGAAATGAGAAGTATGACTTTCATCACCCACAGAAGATTCTCACAAGCTCCATAAATCATGAGGAACCGACAGAATATTACACTGGAGTAGCAGATTTAATAATGACTTGCAGGTGATACAGGCTGAAAACTTGCAGTGACACTCCTTTAGTTATATTTAATATGATTTTCAGTATGTCCTACTGTACGGACTGTAAGTCATGATTTTACATGTGGAGTCATGTAGTGTGAAGATTACAAAACCTGACAGATTTACTGGATAGACACCAGACCAGGCCACATTGGTGCTGACTTCTTTTCAGAAAGAACTGTGTATAATAGTCTGATTTGTACTGGTTGGTCAGAGACAGAGTAACTGTAGACAGGCTGATGTGTACCAGTCCCACATTGTTGTCAGCTACAGTTCTGGTCTAAATTTTTTCATGCTTTTGGTCTTTCCTGAGATGTTTTGCTCTTCTCTGGAGGAAGGAAGACGTTGTGTATTTCAGAGGGAAAAAACACAACACATGTATTAGCAGTGGGACTGGTGGCCTACAGTTACTGGTAGAAACAGTAATATTAGACTAAGCTCTTGTGAAATGCATTATTTATTTTGTAGAAAAGTCAGACGATGGAGGCAACAGCTGACCGTCTGAGGTTTGACTGCACTCTTTCATCAGCCTCTCTCTGTGATAGGCTGTGGTTTATCACATGGTCTATGCTGGTGGCTTGTATTTCATCAGTGACTTACTCTCTACTGAACACCATCACACATTCTTACCCTTCTCTTCTCTACCTCTACCTTTATCTCTATCTCTACCTCTCCTCTAACTCTACCTCTCCTTCTCCCTCTACCTCTCCTCTCCTCTTCCCCTATCTCTACCTCTACATCTCCTCTACTGCTACCACTCCTTCTCTCTCTCCCTGTTCTCTCCTCTACATCTACCTCTCCTTCTCCCACTACCTCTCCTTCTACCTCTACTTCTCTTTTACCTCTACCTCTGCCTCTCCTTCTCCCTCACCTCTACCTCTACTTCTACTTCTCCTCTACTGCTACCACTCCTTCTCTCTCTCCCTGTTCTCTCCTCTACATCTACCTCTCCTTCTCCCACTACCTCTGCCTCTCCTTCTCCCTCTACCTCTTCTTTTCCCTCTACCTCTACCACTCATTCTCCCTCTACCTCTCCTCTCCCTCTTCTCTACCTCTCCTTCTCCCTCTACCTTTACTCTACCTTTCCCTCTCCTCTACCTCTCCTTCTCCCTCCACTTCTCCTCTACATCTCCTCTCCCTCTACCTCTCCTCTACCTCTTCTCTACCTCTCCTCTCTCTCATCTCCTCTACCTCTCCTTCTCCCCTTCTCTACCTCTCCTCTCTCTCCTCTCCTCTACCTATGCCTTGTCCAGACATTATTTTCTCTCTCTTTCTCTGTATGTTCCTGTATCCTGTATGTTGTTGAGACCACACTCAGTCCAAACCCCTCTTTTCATCCAAAAGTCAAACTTTTAGCAGGTTTAAGGTCATCCACATGATTCACCTTAAAATAATGAAAAAGGTAAAGAGAGGCTCTTATAATCATGCCCCCCCCCCTCATCCTTCTGTGTGTCAAGCCTCAGGCGGTGTATGTAGCTCCAGTTTGGTGATTATTCCAGAGTCCCTACAGGGAATCTGTGTTGTGTTTGTCAACATTGGCCTGTCATTAGTTAAATGCCTCCTGCATCATGTTTAACTCATCTTCTACACATTATAATCCTTCTGTTTTTTTCTTATCTTCCACCTAATGGCTAAGTTTCGCTCTATTGCACAGCCTTGTTCCATCAGACAGGGCCATCATATACTTCCTCCTGAGACACAAACCACTAGATTTTTTTTCTTTTCACCAGTCATAGACCAATATGAGAGTAATACAGAGTCTATACTGTATACCTAAGACATGAACACTAAGGTTCACAGACAGCTGAACTCAGAATAACTGAAAACAAGTCAAACTTCCCACCCGAATGAGCAGGATAATTACACTTTACTGGACTTTTAATCTGAAAGTTGGCTCTCCCTGTGAGCACACACAGGGGGATTTAACCCGAGCCTAGCCTACTTAATGTGTGTTTCAATTTTACCTTCTTGTCAGTTTCAGTTACGACAGGGAAATACAATGATTGTCCAGCAAGCTGATTTTATTGGCATTCTGTGTGCTGGTGTAGCATTGAATCTGCCACTCTGGGTGAGGATCCTATTATAAAAAACAACTAAAAAGGTTCCACAAATCTGGTCCAGTTTAGAAACTTAGGTATTTAAAGAAAAGCTAGACATGGGTCTAAAATCAATGTGTTCAGCACACAGCATGATGTAGCAGCAGGTTGTAGTCTTGCTGTAACAGTCCGGCTGTAACATTAGGGGTGCGAATCTCTCAGCCTCTGGCAAATCAATTTGATTTCCAGAGTCACGATTCGGAAGCAATTTTTTTTTTCCTTTTTTTTTTGGGGGGGGGGGCCTTTGTGGCACGATTTAGAATAGTTTTTTCACGATTCAGGAACAATTTTTCTATTTTAATTTAAATTTAAATATTTAGTTTAAATTATGTGGTTCACAAGATGAGAACTCTTGAACAAATAGAACATTTATTTAAAACAATACGTTTAGGTTTTCTTACTGTATCAAATCTTTTTGCATCATTTTATATTTACACCATAAATTGGATTAAATGACCAGTATTATGTTCACTTATCTGTCCAGCTATCAATCAATAAATAATTCCAAATATGTGAATACAACGTAAACTTATACTTCAGTCTACCACAGTGTATTACCATTTAACTGATAACTAGCTTGCTGTACGGTGCCTAGACGGTCCTGTTCTATGGCTGAGTGACATGTGATCTGGATCTTACTAGTCCATGTATAGACCCAACACTCGATCCTCAACTCAGGGAAAAGACCAAGCTAAGACCAATTACACTGCAGGCTGTCAGTCAGTCAGTCAGTTTGTCAGTCAGTCAGCCAGTTTGTCAGTCAGTCAGTCAGTCAGTCAGTTAATCAGTCAGTCAGTCATTATCTTATCAAATTAGTCTGTAAGGCTGTGGTTTATCTGGAGCTCATCTTGAATCACAACATGGACAGCACCATAATGGACAGATGTAGAAACCATGAATTACAGACATTAATTCTCTGACTACCTGCACTTTTATTTATAATCACACTGTCTGTGTCACCCAGATCAGAATGGGTTCCCTTATGAGTCTGGTTCCTCTCAAGGTTTCTTCCTTTTGTCACCTCAGGAAGTTTTTCCTTCTCACTGTCACCACCGGCTTCTCATCAGGGATAAAATGTATAAAAATGTCTATAAATGTATTTATACCCTTTACATAATTTCTGTAAAGCTGCTTTGGGACGATGTCCACTGTTAAAATTGCTGTACAAATAAAACTGAATAGAATTGAATTGAACATATTCAATTTGCCTACCACAGGGAGAACACACCAAACTCATCACAGACTGACACCAGAGTGAGGTTCAAACCCAAAACCCCAGAACTCTCTCTCCTGTCCATCAAGTAAACACCTATGTTTGTGTTCAGCACTCTGTCTCTGTGAGAGTCTGTGTGTGTGTCTAACCATGGATTAACAGCTAGCAGATTTTACTAATCCCAAACCATTATAGTTCTTCAGTGCATCATAAAATATTTCTTCTTAAGAAGTTTCTTCTTAATCCTGGCTTGTATCAACCTTTTAAAATGCAGACAAACGTCACGGTCATGACACAGTCAAGTCCAGTTTTTCTGTCATATTAACATAAATTGCTATCTTAACATGACTGAAAATAAAATGATGCAACAGGACATTTCTCCTTTTTTTGAAAACTCAAAATAAATTCTGTGGTTATTTCATGTCACACTGTGTAAAACAATAAAATACAGTTTCTCTTTTAAAATAAAAGGACACTATAGGGTCACTGCAGAGTTTTAAATGGACACAGATGTATTCACAGCAACTACACCATGTAAATCACTGTCAAGGTCCATGTGCGTACCGGAGTGTCCACCGGTCAGGTGTATCAGGTCTGCTTTAGCACCTTTACACAAGAGTGGTACAGTGTTTTGGCATGAACACTATCAAATCACATGTCTCTCTGTTTTTCCATCATTAATAGAGAGATTCAGAAACAAAACTGTTCAAAACTGAACTCCAGGCAGCATTAAAACAATATATGTAACAACTGTATAGAAAATACTGAGGATAAAATCTGTAAATGTTGCCCTCACCATCTCAAGGTAAATCAGACTCTGCCCAAACCAACCCCACCCCTGATGAACCACCTGATTAAAACAACACACTTTTCTGAACCCAGTGAAGTGTGAGTATCATAGAACAGCCAGTCAATGGTAAAAGGAATAAAATTACTCACTATCAGTTTTCTACCTTTGACCTTTCTACCTAATAACGTAACATTACTGACTTACTAACTGACCCTCTATGTACTCACTGGTGTGTGCTGTTTACAAAACTACTGAATGTGCAGTTTTCCACCAGTGTTGTACTGAACTAAAATATTTATACCTTTAAGAGTCCAAAAAAGTAAAATACAGCCTAAAATTCACACAATTTAAAAGGTTGGTATTAAAATGCCAGTAAGAACTTTTAGGTTTTACATTGTTGATCAAAAAAACCCACAAAGTTGATAAAACGCCCTGTGAAGGACACACCCTGTGAAGGACACACCCTGTGAAGGACACACCCTGTGAAGGACACACCCTGTGAAGGACACACCCTTCCACTTTGTCTGCCAGATCACAGCATTCACTCCATCACTGTGAGTCTCCTGGACCAGAGTAAGGTCCACCTGCCCAGATCTTATAATTACTCATTACTAAAAATAAAAGAAGGCCACAAAACACAAAAGAAATAGAGAAAAAAAATCGTCTGGTCCCTTTGAGCCTTCGTCAGCATGGCCAAGCTGAGACTTCACCTTCAACACCAGGTCCTCCTATACCTCCTTAGTCCACACTCCTCATTAACTGTTTAGCAGACTAACTATTCAATAATAGGAAATTACTCTTTTTCCTTTGTTTCACTGAGAAAGAGGTTCAGCTGTTCAGATCTGTGAACAGAGGACATGTAGAGTTTGTGGGTTTTTTTTGGTATGACAGCTCTCCTTGCTTTCCTTGTTGTGCTGGTCTATTACTGCCTCAATCTCTTCAGCTTCCAAAATTCCCACATTGTTTTTATCCCCCATCCACTTGTGCTGATTCATCTTACTCTCTCGCTGCTGCACTGTGGACCACAGGGTCTCCAACTGGCTTATAAAACCGAGCCTAAGCCTCATCCACTGCAGACTGGTCTGCACTAAATGCTGCTCTGTGGTTGCAAAAACAATACAGTCAAAAACGCCAGTTTTAAACTTAAGTACTAAATTCTGTTCCTCTGCATTGTTCTTTAAACATATGAAAAGTAAACGAGACGACATGCTGTGGCAGTGAAGACTGACAGTCCAGGGAGATTTTCTGAACAACAGAAATAACTTGGCTGTGCTGAGATGAGCTTCTAAAGCAAATCTTTTTACTCATAAACAAGGGAATGTCTCTCTGAGCAGCCATAGCCGTGGGCAGCCCCTATCCACAGTGGCTGAGGAGCATTTGAGGGTACTTCAGTCTCGAGTCTTGGTAAAGTCAAGCCCACAGTTGCCCTTTAATCAGCAGGAACAAAAATCACAGGTTTTTTTTAGATATGTCCTTCAGGGTCAAGGCTGCAACAACAGATCCTAATTACACAAACTGTACACTGGATATGTGACCTGTACAACACAATCACTTCCAAATACAATCAATTGTTTATAGACTTTTTTATCATATATTTTATCATATTATGAAAATTGAATGAACTCTTTATTTCTCTAAGATTAAAAACATGTAGCTGAACGATACAGACAATGTGTGTGTGTGTGTGTGTGTGTGTGTGTTCTTTTATCTCTGTTCTGTTTCTTTTCCTGACCTTTCATGGAGATAATAACAGGATTTGAGGATATCACACAGACTCATCAATCAATGTCAGAATTTCAAAACCTCTTAATTATAGGATCTAAAATAATTCCTGTGAATCATCTTCTGTCACATGCAGTAGAATTCTAGTTTTTAATCTACTGATGAACATAGCTGAGTGATATTCAGTGTCAGTATTCGTATTTCTGATCACTGAATCGCCACCAACACATACGTGTACAAATACTCTCACTATTGATCTTCCTACTCTGTCAACCACTTTCCAACTAATGAAGTAAGAAGTATTAATTAACTATTAAGTTTCACATGCATGACCATGTGGAAGACATGATGTTGTGATGTCTTGGTGGTTTTGCTGCACATCAGCACTTTAACTGGTTGAATAATGCAGTAATGTGTTTTTTTTGTTTACTGCAATTAAATATGTACAGGGTGGATGAAGTCCCTACCTGGGTGTCCAGGACATTACTAAGAAGACAGGTTACATATTTGGGGTATCTATTTTTTTCTCCACAGGTGTCCATTACAGTTTTCTACAAGAAGTTTTTACTAATACGTAAACTAAAAAGCCACTCTACAATCCAAAATCTGAACAAAACTCCAACATGGCTCAATATCAAGTTATTTTTCACAACACCAGCAGTTTTGTATAGAAGAAGAACATAGAGCTGTCTGTCTGTCTGTCTGTCTGTCTGTCTGTCTGTCTGTCTGTCTGTCTGTCTGTCTGTCTTTCTCCTCAGTGGTAGTTTTCCATGCATTAGACACAAACACATCATGACATGAGTCATCAAATCCGTCACTTATTCCTCTAAAAATGTAGTGATATAGTGGCTTCACGTCACTGCTCTCATCTATTGCCAGTGAATAGGAAGTGAATCCTCACACTTTGATGCAGAGCTGATTGTAGACTTGCTTTTCTGAATAAAGCTGCCTTTTCTGGGCTCTGGATATATAGTTTTATTTACATTTACATTTATAGCATTTATAGCAAACGCTCTTATCCAGAGCAACTGACAAGGTTACTGGGATTACAGGTAGGCCAATGTAGTGTTAGGAGTCTTTCCCAAGGACCCTTATTGGTGAAGCACAGACTGGCTGCCCAGACCGGGAATCAAACCCAGGTCTCTCACATGGGAGACAATGATGTTACCACTGTACCACACCAACCATGCTTCACCATGAGCGTCAAACATCACAAAACCTCAACTGCTGTATCAGTTATTTGAGTGAGAATAGTTCTGCTGTTAGTGTAAAATCATCCTGGGGTGGGGCAGAGGATGTTACATTTTGTTATTGAAGTCTTGGTAAATATATTCCACAACGGTTTTCTTAAAGTTTACCTAGTAATATGAATTTGGTATTAGAAAAGACCCAGAGCTAATGAAAAAGACTATAACAAGGGCCTAAACATGCCACTGATATAAACATGTCAATAACACATGGAAATGACCACAAATTTCCAGATGAGAAAACAATAATTTATATCCACAATATTTAAGCTGCAGAGGGCAGACACAGTGCTGCAATAAAAAGAAAAATGTTCTGTCTGTTTAACATTTCTTCATCCTTCACTGAGTGCCACAGTCACATGATGATAGTCTATCCACACAATCTTTACATTCACAGTATATAATTCAGAATATCACCAGCTCTCAGCATCCTGCACACCAAAAACACATCAGTAGGCTGTGATGAATCATCGATATAATCACAGAGAAAATGCTCTACATAGTGCAGAAATTTATGAAGTGCAAAATCAGTGACGCACTACAACAACAACCAACAGGACAAAGACTCGGGACGGTGGCGTTTAGTTTGTCTTGTAGAATGAAGTATGTTTAAATTAGAGGTAGACCGATATATCGGCCAGCTGATATATCAGGCCGATATTTGTCATTTTTTACTATATCGGCATCAGCCGATATTTGTGTTTAGAAGCACCGATTTAAAGTCAGATATTACTGAGAGTGATTCAGTGATTTTGGGAATATTTTTTACGACAGAGGAGACGACTCAGTGGAGAGTTTGCAGGAGTGCTTCCTGCATTATAACCTGCCGTTCTTAAACTGGGAGTACTGAGAACTTTCAGTGAAA
>JAOVVF010031874.1:0-11721 GCA_028565595.1 Duopalatinus emarginatus | reverse complement strand
TTTTTATTTTTTTATTTTTTTTTTTTCCAAAAAGCTTAAATCTGGCAACCCATCAGAACGCGAACGCGGAAACCCAGCTGAGACCAGCATATAAAGTGAAAAGGTCATCTGTCCCTAGTCTAATCAAGCCTTATGTCATGAGTACGAAGTCAAAGTCGAGTCTTTTATCAGTGTTAATCAGTGTTAATTAGACCCTAATATCGCGAGTCGAGTCCCCACCGCTGCTGCCGATTACAAAATGCAACAGGCACTTTTCAACAAGACTTGCGGTGCCGTGGCATGTCAGTCATCCTGGGTGGCACCTTGGGGGTCCGACCAGATATTAGGGGGGTCCAGAAGTACCACGACCACTGCTTTGCCTCCGCCCACGACGGTACCGACGGTTAACAAAGAACGTTAATGCGTACATTGGTGATTTTATTGCCGTGACCTGGCAACCCAGGTTATGAATTTCGACTGCGCAACGATCTAGTTCAAACAGCTTCCGACTAAAACAAGACGGCGTAGCTGTTTTTACTAGTAGCAGCTGTTGTCACTGATTTCTATAGAAGACTTTAGAAAAGTAAGAACCTATTTTCAAATAATTAACAGTGTTAAACCTTGTATTTATATTTAAAGATAACAATCTTGCTTATATAAGTTTCCTCTCTATCTTTAACGCACACACACTTTTTGGCAAATTAGTGTAAAAATATTATTTACAAAGGTGTTAGGTTAATGTGTTTATTTTTTAATGCAAAATGTATAGTGTGCATTGTTGAATTTAGTGTTAAATGGTCATTGTGTAAATTCTGTCACAGTGTCTGTGTGTTATTTCACTTTCTGTTTTCTGAACACTGAAGAACAACATGTACTGATGAAGTCAGATAACGACTAGACTGACTTCTGTCTCTCTTCCCTTTTTATTTATTATATGTTTAACTCTTAGATGCATTAGTAATTGGACCCCATGCTCTTTGAGAGCACACAGAGGAACAGCTGTCATGGATTTGTGATGCCACTGTAGAATTCAGGGTACTGAGCTGTGAAAAATGAGGGTGTGGATGTCAAGGAGAGTGTACCACAGCATCATGGGCCACCTCTGTGTTTGGCACTTACAGGTTTGGGTGTCAACCATCTGGCCCATGCATACACCTCCTTTTATTTGACTGTAGCATGTCATTACTTCTGTTTTTTCCCCTTTCACCTGTTTTCATTCACCTCTTTGTTATAGTGCATTGTGTGTAGTCATACAACATGTTACTGTGTAACATACTCTGTTTTTCCAGTTGAAACACCTGCTATAGTCTGTGTGGTTTGCAATTAATATATTTCTCAATTTAATGGGTAAATGGATGAGTTAATGAAATCAAATGTTCCCATGAGTTTCTATTAGAAATACACGCACTTATGGAAAAGATGGGAATTAATACAAAAAACATTTTTTATTAGTAAAAGTTTAATTAAAAAGTATTTAAAATGACAAAACAAATAAAGAAAAAAAAACCACATTTTTAAGGAATATCTAAAAAAAATTTAATAATCATCTTTTATTTCAAAGATAATAATGGTCATTTTATACCCACTTCTGCATCTAAGGGTTAAGTAATATATATATATTTTTTTTAATAACATTATGCATAGGTCTGTGGTAACACTTAGACATTTCCTCTTCCCTCTTTGACTCTGATCTGTTTATCTGTGTCCCTCTTTCGTTCTGTTTCATTTACTCCTGAGGGTGATTAAGCATAAAAGACATGGATTAAAGCCTGTTCCTTTTTGAATAAAGATCAGATCATGTAAAACTTAACAACATCATGTGTGTATTTTCTTCTGGTCACTGTAATGGCCTCATTACTGTTGATATTTATGACTAGTTGATAGAAATGAGAAATGTTTTGATGGAAAAATGAGAGTACAAATTCCAAGCACTGTAAATACTATCAAAAGACCTGTTCAGTACTTTCTGTTTTGACTATTTGTTATCATTTTAGTGTGAGCATGCTGGTGTGTGGGTTTGTATCACTATCATGTCTTAAACATATTTTAAATAGTTTTTAAAGAAGACCTAAATGCGTTAAGAGAATGTATTATAAAATCACTTATACCTAAAGCTACCACTGAAAACTACAAGGTCATGTCCTTTGTTATTTTTAGGCTTACCTGCACAAAACCCCACTTCTGACACCAAATTGTTAAATAATCAATTTATATGAAATGATTAAACATCAGGTTTGATCTCTGATCCTCCCTCCGTCCTGTGTGCAAGCTCCAGGAATTAAAGAGACACAGTTATAAAGATGTATAGATAATAGTGATTGGGTCACAGGTATTTGGGTACTGATCCGATAGGACACCGACATGCACTGAGCACCCCACAAGTGAGTGCAGATCATGTGCTGTGCATGCTCCAGGTTAATGAGTAAGGGGCCTGCAATGGTTAAGGATGGGGGAAGGATAGCAAATAACATAAGCAGCACAAATATGCAGGACAAAATACCTAACAGTTTTGTTTGTTTATATTTTTCCCAATGAAGACAAATGGCTTGTGTACAGTGTTCTGAACAGTACTGAGCAGTCACAATACTCATTTTGCAAAGCAGCAGCAATTCAACAAACTGAGTTAACCACAACAAGCACAACTGTCCAGTCCTAAGTGAAATAAACTTTATAACTTCAATAAATACTACCAAATAAAATTAAAAAAAGTGAAAGTGTGGTGAGGGTGCTTGTATTATATGCATGGTACTCAGTTAAAATGGCTCAAAATTAATTCACATTTCTTACTACTTGCATTGTGGTCCTATCACTGTGTAAGCAAAGTGTAAGCAAAAACAGTTTATAAACCGGTTTATAAGTGTACTGGATTCTTTTTCTGAATCCAGGAAATTGGAAATTGGTTACTTTGTTATTATTTATTTATGAGAAATTGCTTTCTATATCCTGAAATGTCTCCTTTTTTCAGATTCTTCTCCAACAAATCTCAGTGCAGGACAAAAAATCAAATGCAGCTGGAAGTCTGGAGTCTTAAGATGCATCAACAAATCTCTCCAACATTGGAATTATAGAGTTGCTATGTTCGAGTAGGATAAAACCTTAATGGGAAACAAACATAACTGGAAACAAATGAACTGAACACAAAGCAGTGTGGCAGACCATGAAGTGTGGGGATGAAACTTTCATTTCTTATTTTTGAAGACATCTCATCAGCACTTTAACAATGATTTTCAGTTTGGAGCATACTTTCTTTAATGCTGCTATTTTCTTCCTGAACATTGAACTGTGTATTTCTGCATGTGCACGAGCTGAATATGAGATAAATGGAGAATGCTGCCCCATGTGTTCACCTGGTAATAACAGTTAATGTACAATTATATTAAAGTATATGAATAAGGGCAAGTGTAGTTTTACAATATAGTAAAATAGATAACTGGACTTGAGTAATTTTTGACTTTGATATTTTTTAGGAAACCATGTTTATAGACATTGCACCGAATTCACCAGCACAACCTGTATGCTGTGTGTTAACTTGACTTTTACTGATGAACCCAATGGCCTTTCAAAGTGCATTAGCTGTACAGTGTGTGATGCTGGTAAGTCTAACAAATTTGTTTATGTGCTATAATAAATAAAATATACATATACTGTAAGTTTACGTATAAATATGTTTTTATAGGGCAGGGATTAGGAGTAAAAACAGCCTGCACACTGACTTCAAATACAGTTTGTGAGCCACTGGAGGGATTTTACTGTACTAATGATGACAAGGGCAGTTGCAGATATGCAGTGGAGCACACAAAATGTACCAGTGGACAATACATAAAGCAGAAAGGTGTAATATATGTTTATTATACTATAAACACTGCCAGTATCATCTTTAAAATCTTTCATTTAAGAGATTGCAAGAGCTGGGATTGTTTACTGTGACTCAGCTGCAGTCTTGTGTTTGCAGGAACCGCAGTTAAAGATGCTGAATGTGCTGTTTGTGCAGATGGTACCTACTCCAATGGCTCCCTCCACATTTGTAAACAACACACAAAGTTAGTATTTACTTGTTGTGGGTCAAATGTTTTTTTCTGATTGTTCCCTCTTTTCTGATTAACTGAAAGAAAATCATACAGATTTTTGTTCTGGAAGAAATACTACAAGTGGCCTAGCAGCAAAATAAAGAGTCATGTTTTATAATAAAATGGAAAAAATGTTGCAATCCTATAGACTGTCTTACAAGTTTTAAATTTGTTTTATTCTATAGGTAAGTGACATGAGTCTATTTTATTTATGTTTCTTATTCTTTGTTGCTGGTATAATTGTTGTGTGTATTTTTTTTATTTGTGTACGTTTTACATATTTCCTTTGTATATTAATAAGGAAAGATCTTGACAAGCACTTAAGTGCACAGCACTCATCACAACTGTTCAAAAACAACTTCATTGGCTACCTGTTATCTGTTGGACCAGTTGTACTGTACCTACCAGACTATGGGGGTCATTTCTGCCTTTATTAACACACTCTTTTGACATGAAGACATGCTTGTGGAATATGCAATTAAGATGTGCTCATACGAACTGAACATTTGCTCACAGAACATTTGCATTCAGTATGAAGACCTGTTTGGTGAACATGCATGTTTTGAATAAAGACACCCTGCTCGTTAAAAATGTACACATTTAGAGAATAAAAACAAGTTTAGTGCTGTTTATATGGAAATAGACATCCAGCAGCAGCCTTACATTTTGCCCATGGTCCACTTATTTCAGTCTAACCAGAAACAAACATTTAAAAAATTGCAAAGTTAAATTTCTACACTTTCTACACATATCACAAGAAGTATTCTCACTACATGAAACCTTCAATAGTAAAAAAAAAAAAGAATAGAAGAAAATTATTTATTTGGTATTATTATTTATCATTTATATTCATTTATTATGATTTTGATTATTACTTTATTGTGTTTATATTTATTGTTCCTAATTGTACAACTTTTTTTAATCCAAGACAGATTGTCTACTTTGGACGGTAAATAATGGCAGCATATTTACATCTCTGTGAACTTTGTAGATAAACATCTACAAAGATGAACATTATGAACATATTAATACACATAAGACTAAATCTTACACTAAACTCGGGGGATTAAACATGGCACACATGACAGTTACTTGTTACTTAATATAGGCTACAAAGTTAATTAAAGAAACTAAGTAATGTCAATACAGCTGGCAAATTTAATATTAGACCATTAGTTCACATTTTCCTAGGTAAACTGCCAATGTACACAAAAGATTCTTGCTTTTTTTGACAGATGTAAAGATTTGGGACGTTGGGAAATAACACCTGGAACCAATTCCCTTGATGCTGAATGTGGGGAAAAAACACCAGTAGAACTAATAGTAACAGTGTTTGCATTGGTGGCTTTAGCTCTGATAGTTTTGGCTGTAGCTCTGATTATTAAAAGAAGACAGAAGGAATGCCCACATACAGGTACATTTCATATGAATCCAAAGTATAGATGTTTTATTTTTTAATCAGAAATTATGGTAACATTTGTTTCCCAATCTGTCTCTAAATCAGCTGATGTTGGAATCACAATGAGACATTCAGACCAACAGAAACATGTGAGTATTGCTTTAGTGTTCAAAATATTCTCTTTTCATGACCATTTAATTAAGTAGTAATTGTAAGTCACAATTTTAACAGTAAAAGTAAATATATAATATTAGATCATTTGATTTGAAATATTTATTTATTTATATTTGTTTTGGGTAAGGATGAAGAAATTTCACAAGGCTTGACAAGAAATGACAGGCAAGTGTCAAAGTGAGAAAATCCACTTTCTGATAGAGCTATGATGAAGTATGATCCGTGTGGACCGGGGGGGGAAGGGGGGGTATTCCAGAGCACGGGTTAAGTGACTAACCCAAGGTATGTTAACTTTGAGTTCACAAAAACCCGGAGTTTTCTGTTCCAAAAACCAGGATTAAAGAGACTTCGTGTCAGTTGCTATAGCAACTTGTGCTCTGAAGCTAACCTGTTATCTAGATTACTATGACTTCTATCAACTTTTCTGGAACCGAAAAGTCTGGGTATGTCAGACCGGGGAAAGTCAACTCAGAGTTCAGGGTTAAGTTTAGAGTTTGTTAATCCCCCTGAAGGCAAAAATGAGATATAATAGGCAAAATGTGTTGTCAAAGAGAAGACCAAGTGTATCACAAACATTAAAAATAATACTACAGGTTTTTTTAGTAGCGTGGGAATTTAATCTTACAAATATTTCATTCCTATAATTTTTCTTTTTATCCTAGAATGGATACATTTGCCTTAAATCCCGGGCATGGGGCTGTTCCTACTGAAAATGACTGGGAAGAACAACATATACAGTAGAATGATAATTAGACATGATGGTCTAACATGAAAACATAAGTGTGGAATAACAGGGGGTTTGGGATGAAGGAGGCAGGAGAGAGGCTTTTTTCACTCTCCGCTGTGATTTTTATTAAATCACATTTTATTAAATTCTTCCAAGGTGGGAATCATCACACTTACCTGCCATAATGCCACCTGCCATAACCTGTCTAATAGCTGACGCTCAACCATGCCCCTGCTGCCACAATAGGTTCAGGGAATAGGAGGCTGTATTGATTGTAGTGCTTCTAACTAATGTTATGTTAAACTGGTTAGACCTGTTTCAGTCTGACTTTCTTGTAGCTGCTATGTTTATGACCATCATTTTTTACCTTAGACAAACCATGCATCTGAGATGTGGTGCTGGCAAAAGCTGTTATTCATTGTTTTTGATTCCTGCCAAGCCCCAGGAAAAATGTACACAGGTATGAAGTTAGCACAGACATTTATATTTGTCAGATATTTATATTATATCTCACAGTCAGTGATGGTTTGGGGAGGCATGCCATCTCCTGGTCCACTGTGTTATATCACGTTCAAAAACAGTGCAGCCATGTACCAGGACATTTAAGAGCACTTCATGCTTCCCTCTGCTGACAATCTTTATGGCCAAAAGTACCTATACAGTGGTATCACCATGCTTGATCAGCCAGCAAACTCGCCTGACCTAAACCCATGGAAAATCTATTGTCAAGCGGAAGATGAGAGACACCAGACCCAACAGTGCAAAAAAAAACTCAAGGGTGGCTATCAAAACAACCTGGGCTTTCATAACACCTCAGCAGTGCCACAGGCTGATTGCTCTATGCTATCCTGCATTGATGCACTGAACCTGTCTGCATTACAAATCATTTTAAATTGGTCTTATGTAATGTTCTAATTTTTTAAAAATTACTAACTTTTGGGTTTTCATGATGTAATGATACCAGTCAGTAACTCTGAAATCTTTTAGGCATAAATATGGCAGCATGGTCATGAAGTTATGCCACATGTAACAGATCAAAACAATGCAAAATACATAGCAGTGCTGTATTCTATACCCAGCATGTATTCTCAAATTCAAAATTTATTTTTAACAGTGCTTTATGAACCACTCGTTTATTATTTCACTATTTTAACTGAGACATTAAAAATGCTATGTTTCCAATCATGTAAAGTTTATCAACATTAGTGGGCACAATTTGTTTATAATATATAGTTAGTGAAGCAAATGTGAAATATGTAAGAGATAATTCATTAGTACACACAAGTACATATAACAAACGTATATTATACAAAGACCACTTATTTAAAGGATTAGATAAAAAAAGTATTTATTTTATATTTGTATTTTTTATACAGAATAGCAGATGACGAATTATTCTTTGTGATCAATAACACAATTCTGATATACACTTTGTTTGAAACAAGTGTTTTATTTTATAATTGCAGCATATACATGCATCTTCCAGTACTTCCAGTATGTGCTTGATGAAACTTTAGTCATGTTTTGTCCATTACAGGGATCGAACCCGGGACTCTCCGGTTCCGTAAATTGTGCAATTGTGTAAATGTGCATGAATTATTTAACCTGCAGTGAGTACTCTCTCTCTCTCTCTCTCTCTATATATATATATATATATATATATGTGTGTGTGTGTGTGTGTGTGTGTGTGTGTAATTAATGTAATTAAATATTTCAACCTAGAATTTACTGTACATGTTTTAAACAGATTGTACACATAAAATCCTAAATATGATTTAATATTAAATTGTTTTCAGTATTTTGCACATTAGGCACAATTCGGCAGTAATGTTTTATATAAGGTAATATTAGAACAGTCAATTCATTAACAGTGTTATGTATAGAGTGTGGTTTTATGGTTTTAAGGGATAGCCTTTGCTCTCGTGGTACCAGACCGATCAACAAATAATAACTGCTGGAAAATGGTGACGCGGAAGTTTGCGGCAAGTTCAAACCCCACCCACAAGACGGCGCATAGGACGTGACGTCAAAAGTTTGAAGATTTATTTTGTGTGCGCAATAAATCTTTGGGGAAAAATGCAAAAAATTAACACGTTACATTTTAAAAAATTTAATCAATACTGATGTCTGAAATAAACACAGTTATTGTATGTGCATGAAGGGGCGGAAGTGAATCTATGACTAACAGCGACTTTTATTGTAGCTAGTGACGTGGTTAGAATCTCAAAACCGAAAACGTTTGATTTTGTGGACAAAAAGGAACTAAATCTTATGACTAATGGAAAGAATGTCAAATATATATTATTCGTGCTAGTTATTGATGTAATAATCCACTGATCGCGACACTGACTGACGGAATAAGGTTTATTTCTTCTGAAAAACTCGACTCAACTCGACTACAGAAGAAAACGGAGGAACATAAAGGAGGGTGTAATGAAGTGTAGAACGGAGAGAAACGAAGCAGGCCATGATGTGAACATCTGGTTATAATGTACTGGTCTAAACTCAGTGTGTTATAACACAATAATGAAATCCATGGTTCTGACCCTTTATTTATACATACTGGGTAAGCAGAGTGTGGAACACTTTATATCTGCTCTTTATTCGTTATTGTCTACTTGGCCTACTTTTTTATTTATTACATTAATTGTTGAGAGCGCGGAGTCTAAATTAATCACTTTAATAATATAGTACTTAATTTTAGTTAAAAGCCACAACCATAACAGAAACCATGCGCCTATACAATGGTTAGTATTAAACGAAATTTGTACAGTCGTTTATAGTTTTCGTTTTGAGTAACTGCGTGTTTATTAGTCACACAAAATGGAGTCTTTCCTGCTATAGAGCTCAGTCACAGACAGTAAAGTCATAATTGTAATTTCGCTAGCCACATAACTCACTCTCTGTGGTTTACTTCTCAAACAGGTTTATGTCATTACAGCTTAAAATGTTAAAATGTTAATCTAAACTAATAATGTGTTAAACTGTAACATTTTAAAGCGCATTGATAAATCGAAACTTACTGTATCTAGGCTAAATATATCAGTCCCGGATCCGCTCCGGAGTGATGCCGAGTAGTGAGATGGACTGATGCTTATCACGATTTTCTGGGTCACGTTTACATCGTCACTGCCACACTGCCAGTTTAAGACACACCTTGCATTGTTTTTTAAACCAAGGCAAACCCTGGTGGGGCTTTTTTGTTAACAGTAAGGGATTTTTTCAATACACCCTAGGGTGGTTAGTTTCACATTTACAGTTATTTAAAGAGATGCTCCAGAAGACTTTTTCAGTCTGATGTATAAATGTTAAAGCATTTATCATCGCATCTTAACTAACTGCTTTCTACCAGTCAGCGTCGTTGTGGATCCAGATCATATCCTAGAATCCTGAGGTGTAAGACAAAACCTTGAGCAAGATGTCCTATAGTTACACACACACACATAGGGGCAATTTGAAGTATCTAGTCAAGTTACTGATATGTTTTCTGGAGATAAGAGGAAAGCATGCTCAGACACTTCACATTTCATATGAACATAAAGGAAATTCAAGAAAGGAAGTCCCGGGTTCACAGGGCAAGACATGACTGAGGTGCCAATGAGCAAGGCTCCAAACTCCCCCCAACTGCTCACCAGGCACCGTGGCACTGATGGGTTAAATGCGGAGGTCACGTTCCTCTGTGCAAGCACAGTAGGCAAATAGTTCACTTTTATTTATTTCATTTCATTCAAGAAAGTGTGGCTGTACGCTATTTGGTTCATACATCATTATAGATCAATGGATTGTTACACCCCAACACCTGACTAGGGATAAAGAAGCCTGCACTTTCACCATGTATACATTATCTAAACAACCAAAATGTACCATGTCACAACATTAGGATTTTGTAGCAAATTCTATACAGAGGTATACATAAATACATAAATTATGTATTTTGTCTTTAAACAGGTATTTATGCTGTCTGTATAAATGGAGCCAAATGCAGGCAAAGTGAATATCTATCAGCAGCTGGAGAATGTTGCCCTTTGTGTGTTGTAGGTATGTCATGGTGATACGTTACTGATTGTATTAAGTAACATACATTGAATCAAAATAATAGGTGTAAAGTTATTAGGCTGTACTATTCATTCATTTATCTTCAGTACCTGTTTTATCCTGGCCAGCACTGTGATGGATCCAGAACTTATCCCAGGAATACAAACTGGATGGAATGCCAGTCTGTTACAGAGCATCATATTCACATGTAGGGACAGTTTAAAGTCATTAATCCAACAAGCAACATGGTTTTAAACAGTGGAGAGAAACCAAAGATCCCATACCACGTTGGTTAATATTTAGTTTTATCGTAAATAAAATAATCTTTCTCTTCAGCTGTTTATCTGGCTTTTTTTATCATAGTTTATTGATTCTCAGATGATGATGCAGATAAAGGAAAATCTTTTTTTTTTTTATATTTGGTTTAACTGATATAAGGATTTCTTTCAAATAGATCATATGAATATGATTATATAAAAACCTTTTATGGTGAATCAGTTCATGTATCCATTGTATCCTCTCATTTAACAGTTTATATGATCTCTGTGCTCTGCAGGATCTGTGGTTCTCAGAGACTGCCATGGTGATTACAGTACAGCGTGTCAAGCTTGCACTAAAGGAACATTCATGAATGAACCTAATGGGCTTTACAGCTGTTTTCCATGTAAAACCTGTGACACAGGTAAATTACATTCAGCCTTTTTCATTAATTTCATTAATTTTCATCTCTTGATCTGAGGATTTTCTAACGTGTTGTTCTGTTTCTAGGCCTTTATATTTTAAAAGACTGTACCACAATACAGAATACTGTCTGTGGCGTCTTGGATGGATATTACTGTAGAAGTGACTTTGAAGAGGAATGCTCACATGCATTAAAACACAGTGAATGTAAACCAGGACAACAAATAAAAAGTCCAGGTGTGTACTTTAAGCATTCTTCTTCTTCAGATCTGTGTCAAATTAAAATGTCATCACTACAAGTCAAAGATCTTTGAATGAATCTGTGAAATGTAGTAGCCTCAAGCACTCATTTTTATAAAAGTACTTCTTCTGGAAGTACTGCAGTGTGTTTGAGGTGTTTTTAATGTTTCATTTATTATTTTCAGGAACTGAAAATTCAGATACAGTTTGTGAACCCTGTCCACAAGGATTTTATTCTCCTGAAGGGATAAACTGCTTTAAATGGACTGAGTAAGTCATTTATTATGTAAACTAAAATACAGTCATGGCCGAAAGTGTTGGCACCCCTGAAATTATTGCAATTACACATGTTTTGTTATACACATGTTTATTTCCTTTGTGTGTATTGGAACAACACAAAAAAACAGAGGAAAAAAAGG
>JAOVVF010031868.1:0-11738 GCA_028565595.1 Duopalatinus emarginatus | reverse complement strand
CAGTCTCACCATTCATCTGACAAACCAATAACATGGGGATAAAGGTTCTCCTCTGGATTGTAACCACTGAATACGTCAGTTTTATCAGGAGTTGTGTGAGGAGGTGAAAACAGAGACTTCAGATGGAGGAACATCAGGGAGAACATCAGGAGGACCATCAGGAGGAACATCAGGAGGGACCTCAGGAGGAACAGAGGGCTGTGTGAAGGAAGAGGAGACACTAGATGTGAACTTGCCCAACCACGGAGACGACCTCAACTGCACACCTGAACTTATCTCCATTAAAGAGGAAGAACCTGACAGTGAAGACTACCTCTGTAAGACACCAGACCACTCATGGGCTCAGTAACTGTCATGATGCTGCATGAGGGAATTATATTTTAGACCAATCTGACGTTGATGTTGCTGACCCAGAAGTCCTGTCACAGCATCTCAGTGAGGTTTGGGTCTAGACTTGCAGTTGGTCGTTACAGAACCTAGATTTTATTCTTCTTTAGTCATCCAGTTGTCAAGTTGCTTGTGTGTCTGGGCTCATTGTCCTGCTGCATGACCCAGTTTCACACGGCTTAAGCTGCTTGACAGATGGCCTGACATTTCTCTCTGTCTCATTAATTATGTAAGCCTCTTATCCTACTACTGGGTCACAGGGGGCCTGGAGCCTGTCCCAGCACTCATTGTAAACAACGTGTACAGACAGCCACATGTTTATACACAAATGTAGAGTTGTGCCTGATGACCAGACATCTCCACTTTTGTCTCATAAGGACATTGCTTCTGAACTTATTGGGGTTGTTTAGGTGTAATTTTGCAGAGCAGAGTCATGCTCTTTCTCTTTTCATTATAGCCGTACTTCAGTATTTTTCTGATTGCACAGTCATAAATATTTAATGTGTTTAAAAAGGCATGGGTGGTCAAATGATGTAGCTTTGGGGGTTTTCTCATTATGTTCTGACCATAGACTGAATTTGCTGAGACACTCACTCCTGAGAAAACTTTCTTTAACACTCTCCATTTGTAAGCAGTTGGGAGACGGCCTTATAACCCTTCCCAGATTGATAAGCAACACCAGGGGGTTTCTCTGTGGTCATGGTTGATTTTCTTTTTAAATTGGGAACTTCATCCAGAACAGCTTGCTGTTAATCATTCTCTTAATGATTGTGGTAGTAGGAAGAGTGCTGTTATTTTTTCCCACTTGGTTTCTGAATATTTGTTTACCTTTTGGGAAAACAAGACTACCCTGATAAATAAAAGCATAGGAGGATTGACTGTATTTTCCTATGATACAAAATCGTATTCATTGCAGTTTATTAAGTAAATTTTGGTGTCATGTTTTCTCTCATGCAGACTGTGAGGTTTGCAAGTCCTACTTCTTCAACAAGTGTGAGGTTCATGGTCCTCCACTCTTCATCACTGATCCCCCAGTTCCCATGGGGACTGCTGACCGAGCCAGAAAGACTCTTCCTCCCGGATTACAGATTCGCAAGTCTGGTATTCCTGATACATACCTGGGAGTGTTTAATAAAGGAGACACTGTTCCAGTCGGTACACACTTCGGACCCTACCAGGGAGAGCTGGTAGGCAGAGAGGAAGCTATGAACAGTGGCTATGTTTGGGTGGTGAGTTGAAATACTAAAGGGTTGGAGCTGAGTGTTGGGGCTGAGGGCTGAGATTTAGGGGTTCTGGCTGAGGGTTAAGGTTTGAGGGTTAGGATTAAGGGGTTAGTGTCGGGGCTGAGGGCTGAGATTTGAGGGTTGGGGCTGAGGGTTGAGGTTTGAGGGTTAGGATTAAGGGGTTAGTGTCAGGGCTGAGGGCTGAGATTTGAGGGTTGGGGCTGAGGGTTGGGGATTGGGGCTTAAGGCTGAGAGTTGAGGGTTGGGGCTGAGAGTTGAGGGTTGCGGCTGAGGGTTGGGGCTGAGGGCTGAGGCTAAGGGCTGAGGATTGGGACTGAGATTTGCTCTTTTAGACTATTCTTGAATGATACCTCATACTATATTGCTCTACAGCTTACTATCCAGAAGTAGTTTGCACAGTGAAATGCTACATTCATAGCGGTAATACATGAGACCATAACCGACACTGAAGTGCCAGAAAAACTGGTACAGACGAGACTACAAAACACAGAGGCTGGTGGTAGCTCCAATATGGTGCGTGGTTTGTTTATCTTCCATTCCATGGGACCCCTAGGACGTGTACAAACGTCTCTGACAGGTGAACACTGTGTGTGTCTCCTTTTTGACCAGTTCCACATGTGTAATGAACAAGTGGATTATTTAATGCATTATGGTCTGAGCTCCTCATGGTGTTTGACTGAAACACAGTCCAACATTTAGATTGGACTGTTCTGTGATTTAGCTTCATGCTAATCTCCTAAAGCAGTGTAATCCAGCTCTAAGCTGAGGCAGGCCTAGTTTTAATGCCAAGTTCCACTTGCAGTGCAGTTTTAAACAAATAGGAACAGGACACAAACTTTTTAGCTGAGATGAGGTGCTGAGACGAGGTGCTGAAACTGAACCCTGAAAGAAATAATGAATTAACAGATAAGTATGAATGTGTATTTTCTGCAGATATACAGGAGTGGACAGTCTGAGGCGTACATCGACGCTAAGAGAGAAATGTTTGCTAACTGGATGAGGTGAGGAATTTTTTTTTTTGTTATTTGTGTGATCAAGTCTCTCATCACTGATATCTTCCATTGCTTTCTCTTTCTGTCTGTCAGTCACCATTAAGGGGTTTTAAAATTTGACCCTCTCATTTGTCCCATTCTCTGAGGTACGTGAATTGTGCTCGTAATAAAGAAGAGCAGAACCTTTTGGCGTTTAAGTATCGAGGAGGGATTCTGTACCGTTGTTGTCGACCCATCGACTCAGGACAGGAGCTCTTGGTGTGGTATGATGAGGAGAACGCCAAAGATCTCTGGCGTACATGTGACTACCGCAGGAACAAAAAGTGCTCCTCAAATGGTAACGTCTATTCTTGGTGATTTTTATTGTTTGTACAGTATTTGGTACAGTCATGGTGTTCAGTGAGCAGTTGGGGGAGTTTGGTGCCTTGCTCAAGTGTCTTGCCCTGTGTGGGGATCAAATATGAGACCAGTTCCCCCATGCAAGGTGGCACCATACACACGTCATAGTCTATGCTGTGGTGGCGTCTCTTCTAGGCCTCAGCACTGCTGGAATCTACTAGTGTATTTACCAAAATGACCCCCATTCCAAATCTTACTTACTGTTAGCAACAAGTCTACCAGCTACATGTCACGTGTTCCTGTGACTTTAGTTAAAGAATATGGAGACTGCTTTAGGAGTTCATCATCTTTATGCTTCTTGGTGTTAGTTATTAAGGTTATCATACTACTAATATTATTATTATTATTAGTTATAATAATAATAATAATAAATAAATAAATGTTTACTTCTCAAATCACTGCATTTCTGATATATTTTCTTTCTCTGCTCCAGAAGTAAACAAGGGTCTATTGCAAGTCTTCTCCTGCTCCTTATGTCCACATTCCTCCGCATCTCAATCTGACCTCAGCAAACATCTCCAGCTCTACCACTACAAAGATTATATAAGACACCAGAAATCAGGAGACGTTATTTATGAGGTTCGGCTACCCATAAATGTCTCCGGTGACCACCAAACCTCATATCGTCACTCTAGCCCCCCTCAGACTGAAATACAGAAGATCATTTACCACTGCTCGGTGTGTGGGAGGAGCTTCACTAATCAAAACGCTCTGAACGTGCACCACTGCATTAACACTTTAGAAAAGCCGCATCGCTGCTCAGAGTGCGATAAGAGCTTTAATCAGAAGAGCGACCTGCGAAAGCACCAGTGCATCCACACGGGAGAGAAGCCGTATCGCTGCTCGGAGTGTGGCAAGAGCTTCATTCAGAGAAGCGACCTTTTACAGCACCAGCGCATTCACACGGGGGAGAAACCGTATCAGTGTCCACAGTGTGGAAAGTGTTTCACTCAGAAGAGCAATCTCCAGGTTCACCAGCGCGTCCACACGGGAGAGAAACCGTACCGCTGCTCACAGTGCGGCAAATGTTTTAATCACCAGAGTCACCTGCAACGACACCAGAGCATCCACACGGGAGAGAAACCATACCAGTGCTTACTGTGTGGCAAGAGTTTCTCCCAACACAGCACTCTTCATATCCACCAGCGCACTCATACTGGAGAGAAACCCTACCACTGCCCCCAGTGTGGAAAGCGTTTCTCTCAGCAAAGCACTCTTCACGTCCACCTGAGGGTTCATACTGGGGAGAAACCATACCAGTGCTCACACTGTGGCAAGAGTTTTTCCCAGCAGAGTACTCTTCATGTTCACCAGCGTATTCACACTGGGGAGTAGACACACACACAGACAGACAGACATCTATGGACCATCTATGATTCAGACGCACACCTGCACCAACACAGTATTAGTTTTAAAATTGATTTTTATTTTTCTCACTCTGTTGTATCGAGTGTTATTTAAACCATTATTTCAATGTTTGTGTTTGTCCTTCAAATAGCCATAATATAAAAATCAGAAATACTGTGAAGATTATTTTAAGGCATCACTGTCTGTGTACAAAAGGATTAATCCAGGGGACTAAACATAATGAGACGTCTCAGAGACACCAGACTGCTCTAGTAGACTAATCACATCTATAAGTATTTAAACCGTGAGGTAAAATTTTGTCTCTGTATTACAACCACAGTGGATTTGAATAAATTAGGATGGATTCGATTTTGATGATTTATATGATGTGGAGTAGCGCTGTGTGATACGACCAAAATTTCATATCCGGATACAGCTCCATTCATATCACGATAACGATGCATATCACAATATGTTTTCTGTAAATTCAGTGAATTTTTAAAACATAAAATGACCACATGGGGAAAAAAAGAATTTTTATATGTTGAATTATACAAAGTCACACAAGTAAAGAGTTTCTGTTTTCTGCCGTATGGTGTGCTGCGGGAAAAAGACTCTTTCAACAAGTTTTACACGCCTCCAGTTGCCTTGACAACGGCCTTGTGAGTGTAAACTTCTGGTTTTAGAAAAATGAAAAAAAACAAAAAACTTTTCCTGATTTTGTTTCATTGTTTCGTGAAGAAAGAAAAGACGAATGATTCACTGATAATTCACTGATTTATTATTTCTGGCCACGAAAACGAAAAATTACTTGTATTTCGATTTTAAAGTGAAAATCAAATGACCAAAATATACACAGACCCAATAGATACCAGCTCCTCGTTTTGTGCTGGTCTGGGTCCTGTTTTCCCTTGTGCAGAATCAGTCCAGTCTGCACTGTGTGCGTCTACTACATGTCTGTGTGTGTGCGCCGCCTTAACGGGTCGTCCACACAAGAAAACGACTGCAGTACATTGTGAATTTTGTGACCCAATGATACAGGCGATAGAGCGAAATATTATACTATAGACGTTTTTGTATTGTCACATGATGTATATCGTTATATCACACAGTCCTAATGTGAAGTGTGTGTGTGTGTCATTAACGGTTCAGGAATTACAACAGAAGGTCCCAGGTTCGAGCCCCACGATAGACAAGACTTAACTAAAGTACCCTTAATCGCAGGGATCACGTCCTGTGAATAAGGGGCTGCCACCGCTCTGGGCATGTGTGCACACTGCCCTCTAGTGTTCACTAGTGTGTGTGTTTCACTGCATGGATGGGTTCAATGTGGAGGTGAATTCCCCTGCACAGTGATCAGAAGAGTAACTCACTTTTACTTGATAAGCATATTTATGGCCAGACTAATTTTCAACTCCTTGTGAGTTCTAATCCCAGCACTTTCCAAAGCATCAGACTCAAGGTTTTGATGTTCCCCTGGTTTACAGAAGATTCTGGTCTCCAAGTGGAAGCATGTCTTTCTTATAAAATCCACTCTAGTGTATATGTTTAGAATTATTTTAATTTGACCTGTAAAAATAATGGCTGTAATTCTTAAAAGGGTTAATGCAGTATTTCATTTTTTAATTAATTTATTCAGGTCAAATCCATTTTTGCACTGTACAATTAGAAAGTGTGTTGCTGTTTGACTACGTATGAGCCTGACTGCACATGTGCACCCGGTCAAAGTACCAGCATTTTAATCCAGCAACACTTTTCCCCTTTGGTCCAAATCCATTTGCATATAGGATCTATATATTTACACTTATAAATCTTGTGTGTGTGTGTGTGTGTGTGTGTGTGTGCAAGAGAATCCAAACATTCCAATCCAAACAATTGTTGAATGTTGGAATGTTGAATATATATATTGACTGAAGTGCTAGAAAAAAATAGATACCAGTCTAATACCTGGTAGATGACTTTACAGATCAACATTGAGTTCTGTTTCTTTTGGCTAATAACTGACTATGTTCTAGGTGGCATGATGGCACAGTGTGTATCATTGACGCCCCAAAGCTTCTGGTTTCCTGGTTTTATCCTGAATCCAGGTTACTGTCAGTGTGAAGTTTTCACTGCATTCATGTGGGTAATTGTAAGAGAGACTAATATTCTTTTATTTTTACCTTTATTATTTTCCTAAGATTTAACGCTCGACTGAATAATTCTCCCCTGCCGTAACACATCAAAAATGGACCCCAATTAATTATTTTGAACAAAACCAGTGTGAAGTCCTGAAGTCTGGAGCAGCACTGAACCACTACTGAAGAGTTCAAAACAGTCTACATGGCCTGTCTTGGGTATCCAAATATACAGATGTATTGGGCGGCAAACACCAGAGTTCATATAGTGGCAGAATCCATGTGATCCAATGATTGTTAATGACCTTGATATTTCTAAAAGACAAAAGCAGAGACCTCTTGTGGAAAGTTTGGCCCCTTATGAACAAAGTAAGACAATGATGTCTAAATCAGCCTAAAACAGAAAAATTGTGTACTGATGAGCAAAATATTTGGTTGGTGCCCAATTCACCAGTTTGTACCAGGCAAAGCAGACCTGACTGGACTGAAGATGTTTGTCTCAACTACACCTAGTGGTATGGACTTAGATTTTGTGGTTTACAAAAATGGGTACGACCAATTTTAGAGTCATGAGTTATAGGGATATTGGGAACGGTGATGGAGTAAAACTTTACAGAGGATCAGGCCATCAAAAAATGAAAAGGGGCATCTGAGGTGATGGTACGAGACGAAGTCCTGAACCTGTCATTAAGTTGTTTGGCTACAAAACCTTTGGCATTGAGCTACAGAACACACTACAAAAAGAATAAGGTATGCCCAGGTGTGAAGACCAGTGGCAATTACTGAGTACAACAAAAACATCAGCATGGCCAACAGGATGTAAAGTTTCTACGGGATGGCCAGGACTCTTACATCGAATTCCAACACTAGACATACACCAGAAAACAGTGATTTCTTCATTAGTTCAGCTGTTAGTTGTATCTCTCATAAATCTTAAGTCTCAAATAAAAACTAATTTGGCATTTTCTTTTTTTATTTATTTACTGTGATTATGATGATTATTTATTATTAATAATATTGATTCAGTTTTTATGATTTTATGTTTTATTTAATAATTATGATCCTGTGTTATGATATGTACTGCGTTTTGATGTTACATTATATTTTTTTATTAATATTTGTGCTCATTGCCTTCCAAACAATTAGAAATTGAGGAAAAAAAGAAATAAATTGGGAGACAATAAATAGGCAGGAGGCTTTAAAGTCTAAACCTTAGTGTGTGTAACCTGAAAATAACATGTCCTGTGCAATATCGTTCTAGTCAGACAATATGAAATATATCACAAATTACACAATTTAGGGCACAAATGTGTTAAATTGCTCACATATTTAAAAAATTCCCACGTTTAATCATTGTACATCCGTGACTTTTATTTTGAAAAGACTACACGGCGCTGAAGCGCTTGTTCCACACGGACGGAAAATAATAAAATAATAAAAATGAAACCTCAGACGATAACAAAATAATAATAATTTTAAAGTAGACTGCTAAAAAAAAGCATATCGCTGAAAAAGAACAAATAAGGCACCCAGAAGCAGAATAAAAGTCCTGACCTTTGTGACGTTTGTTGACAGAGGCTTTAAATTGGCCGTTACCAGGACGACTCAGTAACACATGTGTATAGTAATAATGGCGGCGGAGAAGGAACTAGGTGCCTCAAACACGATGATATCTTTGACTCGACACTTGAACAGTTTGAGCTCAGATGAGAAACACAGGAGAAAACGAGCGTTAGAGGAAATCCGGAGGGAAACACTGGAGAAAGATCTGAGCAGTGCAGAGCTACAGGAGACCTTCACAAGTCTGCTGAAGACACTTCTGAGATGTCTGACAGACCCTGTGGACAGATGTCGAGAACTTGCTGTTGAGATGATTGGAGAGTTTATAAGACGTGTCCCCAAGCCTGAGGTGTCACTGCCCTATATAATCCCCTCCTGGACTCAGAGACTCGGCGGGACTGAGACAACAGAACCATCAGAAGAGCTGAGACTGGCCATGATGGAGGTTCTGTCTCTGATTGTGGAGGTCTGCGGGAGAAACCTTGCTCCATACCTGGACGACATGATCAAAATCCTGCACAGAACCATCACTGACCCTTTCCCTGACCTGATCAAGGAGAGCTGCAGATGTTCAGTCCACTTCGCCCGAAGTGTCCCAGGTGAGGTTCTAGCAGATCTACAGAACCAGCAGGACACCACATGGATGATGTTTATTGGTCATGTTTAAAAGTTTATAAAAGTTTTGTTTATTAGCTAATGAAGTATGTTTGAAACTCTGTCTAACACGTGCTGTTGGGTTTCTGTTGCCATATTCTCGGTTGCCATGGTAACTAGAGGTAGGCGTGTTGATCTGGGGCATGTGGAGGATACCTGATACTTTGACACTTTTTTATATTTCTCAAAAATAAATAAACAAATGAGCTAAATCCTGTTTGTTGAATGGAGCCTTGTGCGCTCAGATATACACTGCAGTACACCAGTCTAATACCTGGTAGGTCCACCACAGGACACGGACTCCACACCACACTTCCTGTAGAAGGGTTCAAAAGACTGAAGTCACCTTATGCAAGGCAACTAACCACGCCCCAACTGTCCCCCCAGGGTGCTGTGGTTTCGGGCTGCCCCTCTTTCTGTGCAAGTGTATTTACTGCCCCCTAGTGTTCACTGGTGTGTGTGTTTGTGTTTCACTGCATAGATGGGTTAAACGCAGAGGTCATGTTCTTGTGGATTTCTGTGTTCTACAGATTGATACATGGTGTTAGATTATCATTTTATATATGAATTTGTCCTGCGTGCAAGCTCGAAGACTTGGTTTAAGCCAAAGATTATAGATTCTAATCTTTAATATTATTTTTTTTTTAAATTTAGAACTTTATTTGTCACATGTGTGATTGTTGTCAAAAGTGCCAGAGTGAAATGTAAAGTGGCTGCTGTGAAGACTCGGAGAGATAGAATAAAAGATAATAATACAATGTTAGTAAAGTAAAAAAAAAAATATATACAATATACACATGATAAAGGTGTTGAAAATATATAATTTGTAGTATATATCTATATATGTAGTCATATATTTGTAGTATCTCTCTCTTATATGAAAGATTTATTGATTTCATTAACATCGGCTAATATTTTCTTCTTACGTTAAAGTGTCAAAATATCATGTGGTGCAACCAATAATGGATATTAAATTCTAAATAAAATTTCTGGTTTATGTGGCTAGATATATGAGTCACTGATGTAGTGTGTTTAAGTTAATTGTCTGTTTCAAAACATTTTATTAGTTTTATGTGATATACAGGATATATAAGTGTGTTAAGTAGGTTTAAAATGGCGACTGTGACGTTTATCGACCAAAAATATGAGATAATTATTTATTAATTTAAAAGCAAGGCAGATTGTCTGTTTCTGAACATGTTATATTACTGAGAACTGAAAATAAATGTTAGGCACGTTAAGGCAATTTATTTGTTTTATGATAAATCATGCACGGTCGCACCACATGACTTTTGGTAAAGTCATTGGCAATTTATCTGGATTAAAAAACGCTAAAATTGCTTAATTTATTTTTTTAATATATAAACTTATGTGTACACAATATTCTTATTATTTGAACAATTACAAAAAATACTCAGATTTTCAGTATTTTAAAATTAGCTAGTTGAAAACTTGTGTAAACTAAACAGGATCCAAAGAGAGAACAATTTTTGATTATTTCCTGGTCCATTTTTTAAAAAATATTTATGTAGATAAGAAATTGTAAGTATTAGCATCAGGATATTGGACTTGCTTTTGGATCCAGGAGAATAGCAGGTGCATCTCCCCACCTTACTGTTTCTGTCTTTTCCTTTCTTAATAAATAAAAATTCATTTTATTAATTTCTTCCTTGACACATATTGTTTGTTGTTGGTTTTTTGTCTTGATACAGACCACTTCCACATGCAAGCGGAGGGCCTGGTTACGCCGTTAATGCAGACGATCTCACACCAGCATTCACGGGTTCGAGTGGCTGCCGTAGAGGCTACCGGGGTTGTTGTGTTGTACGGTACGGCGAAGTTCATGGATGATGTGCTCTCCCACGTGACACAGAGACTGTTCGATAATTCACCACAGGCAAGATGATTTTTCTTGAGATTAGGTTCTAATAGTTTAACACACATGACCTTACTTTCAAATCTTTGGCCAAAAACTCAGTATCTAAACTTAGACACTATAAGGGTGATCATGAGACTTTATTTTCTGTTGTTGAAATACCTTTTAATAGTCTCTTGTTCTTCCTTGTCATGGCTGTTTAGGTGAGGAAGGCTGTGACACTGGTTGCTGCTGACTGGCTTCTCAACCTCCGAGACCGATACTCTTACTTCCACAAGCTTATTCCTCTGCTGCTGAGCAGCGTCAGTGACGAAGTCCCAGAGATAAAGTATGACTAACCAAATGTACACACTGTGTATACTGTGCAAAGTCTGCTCTCAATAAAACTAACTCTAATTTCCCATAAAACTTATTTGACATGTTTTGCCTTAGACTTTTGCACAGTACTGTATATATGTTTATATTGTGTGGTGTACAAGTGGTGTTGCAACTCAAAACAGGTAAGTAAATATTGTTTTCTCTGTTCAGGGAATTGGCATGCAAGCTTTGGAGGCAAGTTGGTACTCAATGGGAAAAGGAAAATGAAGATGATCTGAAGGACAAGATGGACTTTGTTATTTCCCCAACATTTCAGTACCCTCCTGGAGGTAAGATCAACAAATAACCATAAAATGTCCATAAAGTATGCTACAGGTTGTGACATGACCCAGACCGAGCTAAAGGGATGCAGCCCCTATGGACTAATCCTTCACTCATCTTTCAGCCTTGCCAAGATTTCTAATCCAACCCGAAGCACACACTATTAACATAAATGCAACCATTACTGCATGTTCTACACTACTGTGTAGAATATAAGATGAATATAAACTGAATGTGATTGGTTATTCTAAGCACATGGCCTACTATGAAAGGATGTGCATACATGTGCAACCAGGTTATTTTTTCTTTGAATTCCTTAAACAATTCTATTTATTATTATAATTTTTTACTATTATCACTTAAACTTAGGATATGGATTTTTTCTTGGTTTAATTTTTGCATCAAAAAAACCCTGCAATTTCACAGGGGTATAAAGACTTTTTATATCTACAGTCATATGAAAAAGTTTGGGCACCCCTATTAATCATAATCATTTTTAGTTCTAAATATTTGGGTGTTTGCA
>JAOVVF010031867.1:0-11740 GCA_028565595.1 Duopalatinus emarginatus | reverse complement strand
GGTTGTAGGGAATGTGCTGGTTTCTGTGTGACCCAGTTGTTAGGTGCAGGATTGTCATCATTCCTGTATTAATTCACAGATTAATTGATTTACTTAACATCTGGCTTTGTCTAAATTACTGATGTTCTGTCTTATCCACAAAGATCTAGTGTGGCTGAACATTTTGTTTTCCAACCAATCAGGAATCAGCAGGTCCACCTTTTTACTTAGTTGATCTTGTTTGGTTAGAAAGAAAACCAGTATCTATACTTATACATGTTTTATTTTTTTAAGATGGCCTTGTGAAAAACCTTCATGTGATCAAATTTTTATATTTTCTACTACATACAAATGAGTGGCAAATTAAAGGAAAAAAAATGGTCCTCACTTGTCCCCTTTGAGTCAAAGTCAAAGAAAATCAATACAAAGGTCTTCAGATTGATTACCTTAATAAATTGTTGAAACGGTCTCTTCTAGAATGACTCCATCCCCATCCACAGGACTGAATGGTTTGATGCGTGTGCAATTATTTATGTAAATCTCATTATGTAAGTCGCCTTTACATTTACCAGATCTGACACCAGTTAAACACCTAGCAGTTGTGTATTAGACAGTCCTCTACCATCATCATCCTCATTACCATTATCATCAAAACACCAACTAAGGGGAACATTTTGCAGAAGAATGGTGTTCATCATTTCAGTAGAGATGAGTGTAGAACTGATGAAAGGTGCACAGAAGCTGATCTGGAAGCTTGTGGTAGTCCAGCACCTGTTTTTTGTACTTTTAGTTTCTAATCCATCTGCACATTCTTATAATTTTATAGTTACGTGCATAATACATAAACATTTCGGTTTGTCATCACATCCCAGCTGTTAAGCTGTGCGTCATGTTCTTGCATGGCCGCGTCAGTGATTTTAAAGAAAATGTTAGCATGAATAGGGTAACCTTCTGGTGTAATTGGAATAAAATCACCTAATGAAATTTTATTCCTTTCACTTCTGGCAAAAGCTCTGTAACAAAAAAAAAAAAAAAAAAAGACTTGCAAGGCACAAACCATAGTGAAATCAAATTGCTTAACTGAAATAGCATTTATTACAGCCCAGGAAAGTGTTTTGAGCTGCAAAATGTTACTATGCAGCATTTCCATGTTTGAGCACATGCATAACTCCCATATGATCCTCCATCTTTATCAAAACCTTACATTTCTTGCTATCGCCTTTTGTGATTAAAGACAAACTTCATAGTATATAACTACTATACATGTTTCTGTTCTGTCTATTTTCACACATTTAGACCTCATGAACCTGGTGGGTGTCAGGATTTCATGATTACACGGGTTTATATATGGTAAATGGCAATTACCAACAAGCAGAACTTGCAAAAGGGGGACGTATATACAGATAGAGGACAAATTTTACTGTCTCTATTGTGCTCCAGGGGTGTTCATGTATTTTGTCATGTATGGTGTGTATGGTTTACCTCCACTTGCCCCCTTATCATTGCAACTCATTCAACATCCTTTTAACTGTTCACTTTTATACTATAATGAAACATTTCTGTCCTGATAAGCGTGATCTCCTCCAGGATGATTTCGTTCCCCGTCCACAGAACATAAGGGCTGAATGGTTTGATGAACATGAACATGATGTGAATCATATGCTATGGCCTTTAGACTCATTAGATCTCAACCCACTTATAAGAGATATTGGAGCCACATTTTGGATGGTATCTCCACCAAACGATTGAAAATCTTTTGGACGAACAGTGTTCAGCACTTCCACAGACTTGAATCCATGCTGCCCCCATTTGTAGATTGATTGCATATACTGCAGTGTTTGTCGATCTGGCTTTTTAACCAAATGTGATCTTTGCAGCAGGGTTGAACAAAATTCAGAATTAAATTGTGAATGACCCCTAAATTTCAATTCAATTCTTGAATTTGAATTTGAATTGAGATTGCAAACAGGAAGCAGAATTGTAATTGAAATTCGAATTGCAGGAAGTAGAATTGGAATTCATAATTGATACATAATTGAGGTGTCTTTAACAATGAAGTTTTATAGTATATATCACATATGATTACAACATGAATTTCATACACATATAATTGCATGTATTTTATCTACACAATACTTTATTATAGTATTGTTTTAACCACAAATTAACATCAAAAACATACTCTATAAAACGGATCATTAAAATTGTAATAACTTTTAAATTGTGGAAAATGATAGGACAGCACTTCAGTTCCCAGAATGCCTTGCTTTATCCAAGTCTTCAGGAACTATAGACCAGTGTTAAAATGTGACCCTGCACTTTAATAAATGATAATAGCATTCACCAAAACATTGTTTCATTTGATTACTTTGAAATGGAGATATTGCAAATTATTTAACATCAAGGGAGTGTATGCTTAGTGTCTGTACTTCCATTCCAAGTTAAAAGTATTGCATTCTCGCTGAAATGCGCTAAGATTGAATTTCTCTGAATTTCAATAAATTCAATTCCACTTCCCGTGAATACATTCCAATTCAATTCAGCATCCTGTAGGGTGGATTCAATTCAAATTCAGATTCATTCACTGAATTTAATTTAATTTTGAAATTCAGAATTTTGCACAGCCCTGATAACCATGGCCAAAGAAGATGTGATAGGTATAATAATGGAGAAGTATGAGAAGTATAATATTGGCAGATATAGAGCCATCGAGATATCCAAAGGTATGTAAATGTATTAAATATACGTAAAATATACATATATATTATAGCATCATCATCATCATCATCATATCTGCTCCAGCCCATCAGTCAGGCACACGGGGGATAGAGCCAATCCTAGCATCATCGGCGTCACTCACCTGGTCATGGGTATGGGCAATTTATAGTGGCTGATCAACCTAACATGTCTTTCAACTGTGGGAGGAAACCGGATTACCCGGAAACCTACCCAAACAAGAGGAGAACATACAAACTCCACACAAAACGGCCTGGACCGGGAATCAAACCCAGATCGTCACGTGAAGTGAAAGTGCTCCCGGGGAGCAGTTGGAGGAGTCAGATGCCTTGCTCAAGGACACCTCAGTCACCAGTTCCTTAACCGCTAGGCCACGACTGCCCCTACACCACCTACACTAACCACTACACCACCGTACCGCCACATATATATTCACACCCCTACAAGTTTGAGCCACATCATTCCTGAAATCAAAGCGGTCACACTCGGATTGATTCTGAGGCCAGCCATTTTCAATCAGCAATTTTTTTTTTCCACTATGCAGTTCTGTCATCCAAGCAGATGGTAAAGAAATAAAGCAGCTTGCTGCGTCCAGATTTAACTATGGATTTCCTACACTCTATTGATCTGTGCCTCTTGTCTAATGACAAGATGTCTCTTGAGTTACAGTGCAGCTGGGGTTTCCTCTGGCATGTAGAGCCTCTACAAGCTTTGAGGCAAACAGCAATTTACTCATGACTGAGCTTGCGGATGCCGCCGGCTTACCTGTATGATTTACAGGCTGGGAAATGGTGCTGAGGGAGCTCTCCATCTCAAACGCTCTGTCATCAGTCAGTCAGTTATCCACCTGAATCAAGTGGCACTCAGCAAAACAGAAAAAAAGCCATTACTCCAGGGGGAGAGTCATCACCGAGTCTATGTCCTCAACACTTATGCTTCACTGGGAACAGACACATTCACACATATGCACATTGATAATATGAGCTAAAAAAAACGAAATAATGGTGAATGGTACAGTTTTGTGCTATAAGGGATCATGGGAACAGGAACAGTTGGAATTCAAAGGTCATAGTTATTTATTCATTTGAACACTCACTCATTTATTTATTTATCTCATATTCATTTAGCAAATCCAAAACATATCCCAGAAACATTTGAGATGCTTTAGGAATATTTCCTGGATAGGACACCAGTCCATGTCAGGGCACTATGGGGGACCGAAAATGACATATGTCTAAATAAATAAATAAATATACATTTTTTAAATGAAAAAGTGCATGCTAAAAATAAATGTTTTTACTTTATTTATACATTTCCACATTAATTAATTAATTAATTTATTTATTTATTTATTTATTTATTTATTGGCTTGTTTGTTTGTTTGTTTGTTTATTTATTTATTTGCACATTTCTACATTTATTTATTTATGTATTTCTTCTACCTGTATGTTCATTGAGTGGGCGGTCCTAACCTCATTCTAAAGCACAATTGGTCAGTTTGGTGAACCAGACAGAAGCAACCGAACCACACTATCTTGTCATGACCCAAGCTAAGCTAAGTAGGATGGACATCCAATATCTCCTCTGTCGCTAAAGAATGTGAAGTTGGCGGGGCGACTTCTTGTCTAACACACCTGCGTCAATGTCCACATCAGTATCAAGGCTAATTTGAGATAAACCGTCCATAACTCTTTGTAAGCAAAAGAGAATGTAGCCATTTGGCACGTGGTTCTAACAATCATTTATTTATTTATTTATTTGTACTTATGTCATTTTTGGTCCTCTATAAGGCACAATGCATATTATCCCTAGAGACAATTAGGGGAGATGTTAGACATGTTAGAAGGAAGCCAGAGAAGCCAATAAACCTATACATAGGAAGAAACCTAAAATGCAGAGTAAACCCTCACAGAATCAATGAAACCATGTGAAACACCAAATTTACAGACAGTGAATTATGTTACTGTCCTATCAGTGTTGCATTAAAGAATAATCCAAACTGTGATTACTAGTTTTGAAGTTTACCATGCTCAATCCCAGAGACTACTGCAACAAACTATGTTTCCCAGAATTCCTTGCGGTCATCCAACATGGCCGCTCTTAGCGGTTTCTTCTACTTTTTATGTTTTTAATTACACTCTTTCTTCTCACCTGTGTCTAGTTTACCCAGACAGCATGGCTGCATCCTACTAGCTTGAAGCGAGTGCATACTGCTTAACCGCTAAATTATTATACACTTCTAGTATGCGAGCGTGTATTATGCACACCACCTCAGACGCACTTGGTCCGCCATCTTACCAGTAACCTTTGACCCAAGACGTCACCCCACTTGAGACCCACGCAATTATTTTTTGTTTCAATCAGGGCCGGCCCAAGCCTTTATGGATTTTCATTTGAGGCCCTTCATACCCCCTTCCGACCACCTCTGCATATCGCTCAATTACCTTTCTTCCTGCGCCAGAAAAAAAACAAAACAAAACAAAAAGAAAGCGGAAGGCCTAAGGAGGGAGCTGATGTGTATTTATTATTTATTTATTTATTTAAATTTTATTTTATTTTGTTAGAGAGATATTGTGCAATACGCTAAAGTGCCCGACAGTGGCAACAGTCCACAGCAGCAACTGATTAACCTATATATAGGTGCGCCAACTATAAAAATAAATAAATATAATATTCACTTTACCTGTGTAATACCATTTCGTTTTATTATTTAATGTTATTTTAAAATATATATTTTTTTATCATGATTTCTTGGTGCTCTTGGGGGCCCCCTGGTGGAGTAGGGGCCCTAAGCAGCCGCGTATTTCGAGTATGCCTCGGGCCGGCTCTGGTTTTAATTTTAATTAACTTTAAATTTGGTTTGTAATTAAAAATGTTACCACAGCTCTGCTCCGCCTTGTTTACAGATAAAAAGGGCTCGCAGTTCGCTCATAGTGAATTATGGGATATGTCAGGCTCGGCTTGTGTGCTGGTGAAGCATACTAGCAAATCTCTCCTGACCTAGTAGGACATCCGAACCTTTAGCATACTACCTGACATGTACTAGGTATTCGGACACACTACATCATGTTGCATACTAGATTTGCATACTAACTAGTATGGGAGTATGCAATTTCGGACGCAGCCTGTGTTTTGCCGTTTCAGTCTGTGAAGTATTACAAAGAATTAAATTACGATCCATGCTGAAATGCTACAAATTCAAATGACACTTAAGCCTCTACAGACACATTTTCTCAGTGTCCAAAGGTAAGTGGCAGTTTGTATTATTAATAAATTTCAAGGCACTTAAATCAGGCTTAGACTAGTGATATAAACTGTGTCATCACATATTGATGGCATTCCTTTAATTGACAGATTTTGGTTCTGTCTGTACCATAAATCAAAGAAATGGCTATGCAGTGTCCTTGAAACATCTTATGAATTTGCAGAAAAAATGGTGTATATTATATTTAATTTTTAGGCACTCTATTCTAGCTGAAAAAAAGAGAGCTGTGCACTAAAAAACTACTGTCAGCTTGGGTCAATGGCAATTTGCTGTTCCCACTTCCCTCCAAAGACCGTGATTGAGTTTTTTCCTCCCAAAATCCATTTCAGCTCTTTGTGGGTCCTTTGGGTGGGTTACATAAGCAGCCCGATCATTTCCAATGCCCAGTGTCCTTTGTGCTTTTAGAGCTTCATGCCATGAAGAGGCATGTTTACTTCACAGTTGTTATGGCAGTGGGCTTTTAAATAGTGCTTGGTCTTTGACAGCTTAGTCTGGGAGTGTTATTAGTGGTGCCAAAGGTGGTGCTTGGTTGAAAAATATGTTTTTCAACACTGGCTACAGTTTCCTGTAATGTCGTTGTCTATTTACTATAAAATATCAGCGCTAAAGAATTGCTGAAAAACCTACCTATCAGCCTGAAACGACTGGTAGCATGACTCATCAGACCATGTAAGATGTTGTAAGTCCTCTAGGGACCAGTTAGCAACCTCACAAGTCAAGGTGAGTCACTGTGTCCAGTGTTAACAGAGGCATGTCTTCTGGTTATATATCTTATGAAAACTTAAAAATGCTGCACTAACCTAAAGGGATATGCAAGTGGGGCCTTATCACTTTTCTGTTCATGTGCGCAATTCAAGCCAGACGTTACTAGTCATGATCTGCCACTGTGCTGTTCACTGTGGATGGTAATGGCTTCCAGGATATATCCTGGTACGCACTTAACACTGAAATGAATAATGTTAAATGCCTGCACAGCTTCAGAAATGGAATGTCCCACATCCATCTATCATGCCTTGATCAAACTCTGATAATCCACATCACCATGCCATCAGAACGCTGGCCAGTGTTCAGCCTCACTCACAAGATAACATGCAATTTGTACAGGTATGAGCATTCCCAAGCCGTCCCCTGAGCTAACATTAATTCATAATCAGTTTTCTTACTGCTATCCAATGACTTTTGGTGTGTCACTGTATATCAGATTCTAGAAACACAGGCTAAATGTACTTTATTAATAAATATTAATGTTATTAATAACTATATACATTTTTCAGTGCTATAAACTATAAGACTGTTCTTTCAATTTATTATTATTATTATTATTATTATTATTATTATTATTATTATTACTTTTTAAGATCAATCCCATTCCTGTAGTTAAGTTTAATGTCTTTTAACGATAAATAAAATTTAAATAAAGTCCTTTCTCTATGGCGCCATAGTAAATTCAATCTAAATTAGTGTGCATTCTGTGCTGCAGGTTCCACCATCTGACTCTATTCAGTTAGTTTAGCACATATTCGTCACACATGCCAGCTGACGCCAGGCGATTTTTGAGGGCGACACAAGCCAGAGTTGAACATGGTGGAAAACAGGGCTCTGGAGATGAGCCTTCAGGCTGCACACCCTCAGTCACTGATTTCCATCTGCCACCATAACATCCGCACGAGTGCATAAGAACTGAACTGTTATTAAATGGTGTAATATGATTTGTGTTTAAAAATGTGTTTATTTTCATTCTTATCAGTGTTGCATAAAAGAATAATCTAAACTGTGATTAGTAGTTTGATGTTTACCATGCTCAAGCCCAGAGACTACAGCAACAAACTCTGTTTCCCAGAATTCCTTGTGGCCAACCAACATGGCCGCTCCCAGTGGTTTCTTCCACTTTTTATGTTCTTAATTACGCTCTTTCTTCTCACCTGTGTCTAGTTTACCCAGACAGCATGGCTGCATACGTAAGGGAATACTTAAATACTATGTACTAGCTTGGAGCGAGTGCATACTTACTCAACCGCTAAACTAGTATACACTTCTAGTATGCAAGCATTTAGTACGCACACCACCTCGGATGCACTTGGTCTGCCATCTTACCAGTAACCTTTGACCCAAGACGTCACCCCACTTAAGTCCCACGCAATTATTTATAGTTTCAATTATAATTAATTTTAAGTTTGCTTTGTAATTAAAAATGTTACCACAGCTCTGCTCCACCTTGTTTATAGATATAGACATAATTCACTCATAGTAAATTATGGGATATGTCAGGCTCGGCTTGTGTGCTGGTGGAGCATACTAGCAAATCTCTCCTGACCTAGTAGGACATCCGAACCTTTCACATACTACCTGACATGTACTAGGTATTCGGACACACTACATTGTGTTGCATACTAAATTTGCATACTAACTAGTATGGGAATATGCCATTTCGGACGCAGCCTGTGTTTTGCCGTTTCAGTCTGTGAAGTATTACAAAGCCTTCTATACACTGAGCCTTTCTTTATCTTTCCGTCTGCTTTGGATTTAGACCTTGATCCTGTTTTTGGTCTTCGATTTCTGACTTGGCCTTTGTATGTTGTTTGTTGATCACCTGAGCCTCGCCTGTTTCATGACCCCGATTCTGGATAAGTGTTATGGACTTACCTGCCTGCTTATTTACACCTTTTATTAAATCATCTACAATTGTGTTCAAATCCGTCTCGCTGAGTCTCCGTTCACATAAGAGCATGTAATGGCACGAATGTGAAAGTGAAGCTGAACTACTCTTTTGACCACTGTGCAGTGCAATTGACCTCCACATCTGACCCATCAGTGCAGTGAAACACACACATACACACTAGTGAGAACACACTAGGTGGACATGAGCACACATGCCCAGAGTAGTGGGCAACCTATCTGCAACACCTGGGGAGCAGGTTAAGTGACCTGCTCAAGTGCACTTTACTTGAGTCTTGTCACTTCCAGGGATCAAACCGAGGAACTGCTGGTTCCTAAACCACAAGCCTATGGCTGGCCATAATAAAATGTTATAGGCAATAAAAAACAGTAATGTCCTGAATTAGTTTTAGCATTTAATTATGGTAATAATAACTAGCTATATGGTAATTTTTATAACTATAACATTTTTTTTTAAACAACTGGACTCATGTCTGGTCTTTGCTGTAGATGTGAAACATGATTCTTTCTTTAGACATACAGTGTGTTCAGGTAAATGCTGTCTACAAAGCCCATATGGTTTGCCCTTGCACTGTAATAATAAAAAACATTATTTCAGCAGCCGTAGTGTTTATTTGGTTTGTAGTGAAAGGAAGAAGAAAAAGTAAACCCTGTAAACTTTGAGTTTTATTGACTAAAGCAGTACATTCTGTACACTGGAGTGCCAGAAAAAAACTGGTACACCTGTCTAATACAGGGTAGGTCCACCACGGGACATGGAAATATTATGTCGGCAATGAATACCATACTTTCTGCAGAATTCTGTTGTATTCCGAGATGCAGGCTTTCTTTTTCCACAGCGTGTTTCACAGGCTTCCCGGATCTATTAGATAACTTTTAGATCTGGTGTCTTGGGCCAAAACCACAAACTCAGATAATGCCTTTCTAGGCGTGTGTGGCAGCACATTGTCCTGTTTAAAAAGGCCAAACCCGTCGGAATGAATGCAGGACATAAACAGATGTAACTCATCAGAAAGAAGGCACACATAGTGTTTACCTGTCAGAGACATTTGAAGACATTCCAGGGCTCCTATTGAATTCCGGCTAAACAAAAACTCAATACAGTATACAGCCACCAACTGATTTGTTTTTACGGCACTTGAGTGTATGTCTTGTACATCAGGAGAAGTGGGAAATCCATCACTGATCCTAAATTTAAATGCCTTCTAATGGATACAAACAGTAATACCCAAGGTTAACTCAAGGGGGCAGCCGTGGCCTAGTGGTTAGGGAACCGGTCTTGTGACCGGAAGCTTGCGGGTTTGATCCCCACCCAGGGCAAGACACGACTGAGGTGCCCTTGAGCAAGGCACCTAACCGCTCCCCTGGTGCTGTGGTTTGGGGCTGCCCCCAGTAAGGCAAAATAGTTCACTTTCTTTCACTTTCATTTTTTCAAGGTTGATTGCGAAGTAGTGTGTGTCTAAGCAGCATGTCTCCTCCACATATCACAGCTCTTGATTCACAGTCACACTGATCCTTACTGTGGCCTGTTTGTAAAGTTTGTAATAGATTTCCTATAGCGCAGTTCAGTCATGGCATGGAGCCTGATCCCTGTAGATAGATTGGCTTGCAAAGCCTTTACACCACACCTTGATAGAAACACACTTTGCACGAAACTGCAGCCAAACTCATTTGTCCACCAGGTCCTAATATTTGGCACTCGTCCTCTCGTGTCTCTTGCCAGGAAATGGTGTGTAATATGAAGTTGTTATTTTTAAACAAACTTCTATTTAGAATTATCTATCAAATGACAGGAAACCAATTAACATAACAACGCAGATGGTTAGGCAATAGAGGAGCCTCTTATAAAACTATTTTTTTTTTTTTTCTACTGCACTAGTTTCCTGTTCTAGTTTCATATTTCATATTTCAATAGGCTATGATAGTCCTAGCACTGGGTGATAGAAACATCACCCAGCTATAGCAGAAGTGCAGCCAATTATAAACCGTAGCTGAAGCAAAATATTAATATATTGACATACGTTTAGCCAGTACCTTCAAATCCATTGCCTACAGGAACATACTTACACATTTATTGCCCCAAGCAGAATCAGTTGGTGGTAGAGTTAGGATGACAAAGCTAATTACTTAAAGCACAAGATTCAAGCAGCCTCCAGATTCAATAAGGACTGCTCTCCAAAATCCATTTGAAAATTTTAGTTGAAAAAATGTTGGTTAAAGATCTCGGTATGATACACCCTATATTAGTGTTTTAGTAATATATCTATGTTTCTGTAATATATTGATGCTGTCCTATATATCTGAACATATTAGAACTGCAGTTTATGATTATTTTGGTAACTGTTTTGATTTTAATGCCAAAAAATAAAAGATCCGGTGTCCTGCAGTTTGTGTTAAATTGTTTTGGGATGGTTTTTAAAAACTGACAATTTGGCCCAAATTCCCACCTAGAATATTTTTCACCAGCCACCACTGTGATTTGAATTACCTCTGTTAGAGCTACTCCAATCAGCACCATTTGGCCAATCATTTTTAAAAATTGCACAGCACTGTGGAATAATACTGTATAATACAGTTACTCCAACTTAATTTGATCCAAGTGCTACTTTACATGAATCTGCTATCAGTTTATATATGATTATAATCTTACATTACAATCTCATATAAAAACTATATAAAAAATTCCATTGCCATTTCCCTCAGGGTGTAATTAATGACCTTTTCTGGGCTCTTAACCAGTTTCCCAGTGACCGATGAAATGTGTTAGCTCATATGCACAGAAGTGAAATTTGTCTCTCACCTTTCCCACTCTTCACAACCTGGTACACTTAATCAAGGGCTTGTAGGATCCGTCTGCATCCTGACAGTGATGGTGTTATCATTATCTAATCATCCATAACTGCTCTACTGGGGGCTTGTTGGACACCAGACTTGGTCATAGGGCCTCTACAATCCAATTATTGTATAATAAATTACTGTAGTTATTGTAATAAATTATGATTATTATTATGATTATGATTATGATTATGGTGATTATTATTATTATTATTATTATTATTATTATTATTATTATTATTATTATTC
>JAOVVF010031866.1:0-11740 GCA_028565595.1 Duopalatinus emarginatus | reverse complement strand
AATTTCATTGTACAGGGAAACTAGTTTCCTTACTGTGCATATGACAATAAAGCTTTGAATCTTGAATCTTGAATCTATAGACAGCAGATCTTTATACATATTTTCCCAATCAGTATTTTTATTGAAAACATTTATGATGTAGTATATACCCTAATGCAATGTATAATATTTATCTGCTAACATTAAAATTAAATAAATTAAAAACTGAAATATAGAACTTACACAGGCTCCATAACTGGCTGTAACTGTTCTTCTGGACATAAAACCATGAAACCAGGAGTGTCTAGTTTGTGAAATAAATGAAAAAAAATGGGAACTGAAGAGATTATGTGATTTAAATGTAAAAAAAAAAATCTAAATACTTTGATTTTTGTTGGATTCTGTACCTCACTTTAAAATGTAAGGTAGAGAATCCAACAAAATATCAAAATATTTAGATGTCCAGCTGAGCATCACTGAATACATGAGAAGAATGTGGACACCACCCATATACTTTATAGAAAAATCTGTCCCGAAATTACGCATCTGAAGTGATATTAATTGGTAAGGAAGTCCACCAGAGTCCAGCCATCATAAAAAAAACTACAATAAAGGGGTGCACATGTAGGTTTCCAGAATATTAAATCGAGTGTGGTCATTATTTGAGAAGTTTCTACATTGTTTCCATAATACAGCATTTAAGCATCTAATACGCTTTTAATTCAGCTTTACGTGTGTTGCCTTTTGGATGTGTGACAGTTCAACCTGTGCACTTCTTATTGCACCTAATATCTTGGAGCTTCTTTTGTTCAGAGTGAACTTAATTAGTATTTTCTGACAGCATAGATTCATTTTTGTGTAGCTATGATATAAAACTAGCTAGCCTGCAGTTGAGTATGTACTGAAACCTGCAAACTATATATTTTTTTCTATTTTTTTCTTATGTATTATTATTTCTAATTCTTTTAACACACATCATCTTCACCTTGAAGACAGCACTGAATGATCAACCTCAGGATGGACTGACTCCTAAATGGCTCCTAATTGTCTTGGTGGGGGTGATGTACTATTTACCAGGACAAAGGGCCCTTTTATTGTGCACCTACATTAACACTTCAAGCTAAAACCCCCTTTGCAATGTCTTCCATGAAGGATTACAGAGAACATTATTACAACATGTGGACATGGAACTTTCCAGAAGGAAATATAGATACATTCTTTCAGTTACCTGATGTGATTAACATCCCTGAGAATGTTACCTTTCTGCTGATTTCATCTCCTTTTCCGGTTGCCACACATACATATAGTATTCACTAGTGATCGAATAACCATAGTCACTGATTTAAGCTTTCTAACAAAACTAGAAAATTGAACCTTTAATATGATTATTCTTACAACTGTTAAAGTGAAACATATTAACATATTCCTTGTATGTTCTGTTTACTGTATCTTCTGTTTAAGTTTAATTAAGTTTAAGTCTGTTTTACCACAATGACTGTTAGGTTTCGAGTTGATTCAAGCAGAGTTGGTAAGACCAGGTACAGGTCAGCGACCCTCCGTACTGCACACGTGCACGGGGAATCCCAATTAACACAAACACCAAGTGTACAGTGAATCAGAATTCCATTTTATTGAAGAAAGAACAGAGCTTATATAGGAGACTAAGTTGGGGAAATATGATTGGAAGCAGGATTAGTCTAGGGTTAAGGTATGCAAAACATAGTCAGAAAGTAGTGAGTTGAGGTCAGAGGATAGTCAGAAGAAAGGAATCTCAGAAGAAGGTCTGAGACAGAAATAGTCAGCAGAAAGGAATGTTTTTGCTGAGTCTAAATAATAATTTATCCTAACAAATATTGATGTATTAATGTTATTTGAGCATATTGGCACATGGTAAAAAGCACTGATATGTTATTATGCATGTAGTTATAACTCAGATCTTATGTTGTGCATAGTACATACGGATATGTTAACTATGGAAGGAGAGTAAGTGAGAATAATGAACTAGGAGGAGTAAAATCAACATGTAAAAGAAAAGACTAAAGGTTGATTTGAAAAATGATGTAGAAAAGGAAAACTGAGAATATATAGTAAATAATACATATATAGCTGAAATAAAGATGATGTTGGGTGTAAACTTACAAAGGGGATGTGGAGATTCGGGATGAGTCCCGAAAACCATTGTCAGAGGAACACCAAAAATGAGCCAAATAATAATAATTAGAGATGTATTGCATTTGCATTTCTGCAAGAAAAATGTGTGATTGCAATTAGCAGCTTGCTGTTTCTAAAATATCAAACCTGCACTAGTGCAATCCTTGTTGATGCTGCCCATGTAAATGTCATGTATATACCTCACACATAACTATTTTATCTTACCTTATCATATAAAACTTGCTAGTGCTGTGGCGTTCAGTCCGGAAACGTCACTAGCTCTTCACATCACCTTTAAATCACTTAATGCTGAGGATGGCCCAATATTGACAAAATAAAAAAAATAAAAAATCACCATGAGAGTGCATTTCTTAAAATTTTTCTCTGAAATGTTCTGTTGAGCTGTTAGGTGTTTCCAAGCCAACAGATGTTGTGGTTGTAGGCAAGTAGGAGGTATAGTTAGTCTGAGGATCTCCATCATTGCTGTGTCCATTTCATTTGAGCTAATCAGCTAAATATCATATCAGTTGGCTTGCTAACTAAGAATTATTAGAATAATAAGAACGCTAACTAAATATCGGGTTGCTAGCTAGTCAGTATGGTTGATTTATATTGTGTTAAACAAACCCACATAGTTCACCTAAAATAAACATCAAGAAATAAGTTCTAACTCTAAATAGCTTAATATCATGTTCGTACTGAGGAAGTGCCTCTAAATTATACATTTTGATACATGTGCAATGCCATTTTTAATTTTGTAATAATAAAATTTTTATCTTAGATATAGAATCTGAGACCTGTATGCTTTTCAATGTCTCTCTGGTATATTTTAGTGTTTCTACAGGATATGCATCCTCCTTCACATTCCTCTCTTGGTATCATTTAAATATTAGAAAATATGTTTAGTGGAGGAAAGGAGAGGTTCCAGAAGAGAGGGAGATGAAGTGAAGGAAGGCAAGACTATTCAAGATTCGACTGTTAGTAAACTGCAACTTTGTTAGTTATGTTAGTTTGTTGATGTGTACTGGCTGCTGCTTTTTTAATGACTTCAGCACATCTGCAGCCACAGGACATCACTAGGCCCTCACACTGCTCTGGTGTGATTTTGGTCCACTCTTCTTCCGCTCTCTTCCACTGTTCAGTGACTGTAGTGGTTTTCTTGGCCTTAATGCCATAGATTTTCCAGAGGTTTTCTATTGGATTTAGTTCGAGACTCTATTCTAATGTTTTTAGTTTCAATAAGGTGCTTTACCCATTTTACTGTGTGGCAGGGGGCATTGTCCTGCATAAAACATTGCTGGCTGATTGAGTGATGAATGTGAGGAAGGAAGCACCTGGAACAGCCTTCCAATTAGTGTTCAGACACAATCTCAGTCTTTAAGTCTAGGCTGAAAACATTTTTGTTTAGTCAAGCATAGTTTTTCATAGTTCAAGGTGCAGAGTTTGAGGGTTCATGGTCATAGAGTGTTTTGGTAAAAAGGGATGTTTGGATGCGGTCACATTTACGCAGGTTTGATGATGGTGGAGCGGCTGGGTGCTTTATGTCCTAGGGTGCATTATTAAATGTGACCATTTCATAAAAGAGCATACCTGACTGTGTATTCTCTTCTTTACCCTCTCTCTTCATCTCTCATTTGGATGAGCTGCACCTGATATGGCTGAGGCAACAAGATACCAGTGACCTCCATTGATTTCTGATTCCTCCTGCTCCCGAAACCTGCCTGATCCAGTCTGACCTCCCCCTCCATATCTTCTTAGAGTCTCATCTGAGCCAACATGGACATGGACAGTCTATAGAACACCATAATGGACACATGTAGTAACCATGAATCAGATTATAGACTTATAACTATTACTAAATTTTCATTTATAATCACACTATCTGTGTCACCCAAATGAGGATGGGTTCCCTTATGAATGAGAATGGGTTCCTCTCAGGGTTTCTTCCTCTTGCTCCCCAGCAAAGGTAAGTGTAGCCTTTTGATTCTTTCTGCTTAATAAGAGGTTTGGTCACTGCAGAGTGGGCTGTCAGTCCAAATGCTCTTAAACATGGAGACACTGTATAATGAGAAAGATCCTTACCCTGTTCATTGCTGAACTGGTGAGCAATTCCAGCTGCACTGTTGAACCAACTGCCCATTGAGATTCTCCGCGTTATCCTGTACTCTCTTCTATTTGTCGTTCGTCGTTAGAGTGTTCCTCTAACCATAATTTGGTGTCTCTAGACATGTGCGGAGGCACATTGTTTGGCCTCCAACTGGACGTTTAGAATGTTATTCAAGATCATATAGAAACAAAGGTTGCTTTGATAGTGGCCGTCAGCTGGGTCAGGTGTTTCTAATCTTCCTCTAGACTATAGCTCATGTACGGGGTTTAGGTCTGGAGCATTGGCTGCCCAATTAAGCACAGTTTTATCACGGTCTGAAAACATTTGGTATTAGTTTTGGCACTGTGGGCAGAAACTTTTCTTGACAATGTTCTCAAGGCTATAATCACCTGTTGCTTGTGCACCCTTTCCTACCACAATTCCTGTTACCAGTCAAATTTCTGTTAATGTTGTTTAAAACATCATTCTGTGAAAAGCTAGCAATGACCTTCTGTGACTTAGCCTTCTTTTGGAGAATACTGATGATCCTCTGGACAGCTGTCAATTTCTCCTATGATTGTGGCTGTGTGTACTGAACTACACCAAGAGATTTAAGGTACTTACACTGTTTGAAGTAATTTACTCAACCTCAAAATGAAATATTTCATAATTGGAGACTGAATTTCTGATTTTCATTAGCTATGAGACATACTGAGTAAACATAAAATTAATTAAGATCTCTGGTAAATATGATGGTGCTCACTTATAGTGGATCATAGTAACAATCAGAGTCTGGTATAAACAAATAAATGGTCTGGTGTATTTATTGTAAATTTTCTTTTGTCATTGCTCATGCTACTGCACATGTGCACTTTATGTTGTATTATGTAGTTTATAGTTCTATGTAGCTTCTTGTTCATTTCATTTTACTGTGTACTGTACACCACTGTATATGGTTGAAATGACAATGAACACCACTTGACTTAATTTGACTTAACTTGATTAAGTGGATTGCACTAGTGAGTGGGTGTGAGAAGGTAAAGGACAGTTGTGAGTGTCATGCATAAAAGTGGTGTAAGATTTGGATTTACTTATTACAATTTACTTCCTTCTTTGTTCCATCTTTTTTTGTAGGGAGAGACAGAAATTAGAGTAAGGGAATCACTAGAAAGAAAACTGGTCTCATGACCGGAAGGTCCCAGGTTCAATCCCTGCACAGGGCAAGACACGACTGAGGTGCAAGGCACCTAACTTCAACAACTGATTCCCGGGCGCCGTGGTTTGGGACTGCCCCCCGTTCCGGGCAAGTGTGTTCACTGCCTCCTAGTGTTCACTGGTGTGTGTGTGTTTCACTGCACGGATGCATTAAATGCAGAGGTCACATTCCTCTGTGTGTAAGCACAATATGCAAATAGTTCACTTTCACTTGGCTAGCTTTTTCATTTAAGGTTGCTATGCAAAATGTTCTAGATACTCAATATGGTCACTTTTTCTTAAAATGCAATTCATGAGGTCTAGTTTCAGCATATGAGGTACCTTACCTTCTTTAAATGTCAGACTATCAACATTTTAATTGTAGATGCATTTCACCTCAGACAGCACAGGGCTAACAAAAAATTATAAATTGTTTCTTTAAGCTTAGAGAATCTCACATTAATTTAGCACACATTATACAAAACAAATCAAACAAAACAAAAAAAATCATATTTTAATATTCTTAAATAGCATTCTGAAAAACAAAAAGCTTGCATCGTTTGGTATGACATTTTTTTCTTGTTCTTTTCAGAACAAGTACAATTTGGCAAAACATAAAACAACTATAGAAAGTGATGGAAAACATTACAGTTGGAGAATACAATTCAAACTAACTGACAACTATAATACCCAGTAACATGAAGAGTATTCTCATCATTTTGTTACTTTTAAAATCGCCCTGCCCCACAACAGTGGGAACTGCTACAAAAGAAAAACTAACCCCTACAACCAAGCAATCCTTCTGCATATCGATTACAAACAAGGCATCAATGGCACCTTTCCATCTCACCTCCATGGTGTATATGCACATTAACAACAATAAAGGGTTCATAGCTAGTAATCACATGACCACATGTATCACAGTTTTGGCAGGAAAATGCCCTAAATAGAACTAGCCCACTTCAATATTTAGATGTGGGTTTTGCCATTTAGAGCCTGTGCTTTAGTCAGTCCCTGTCTGAAATTCATTCACTTACTCATTCACCAAGTGCTACAAAACCTCTGACAAACACAAATGTCAGTGGATGCCCCACAAATTTAGAGGGCTTGTTCATGAAATGTCAGTTTCCAACATGTTAAATCAACACCACCAATACACATACACTATCAAATGAAATTTAAATGAAAGTTAAGCAGACTTGACCATGTAAGAGTGGCGCAAAAAGGAAATGCCCTTTAAGTGCTCTCTAGTGAGTTAGAAATACTTTGAGTATACTCTACAAAGACAAGTTGGTGTATAAACTGTGCTGTGTCGGCAAGACTGGGTTCAGTAAACCTGGCAGTGACAGGATCAGTTAAAACTTTTTATGCTACAGATGGGTCTGTTTGGCAGTAATTTGTAAATATAATAAGAGGGAACTTAATTTAGAGATATACTCTACCTCCAAACACATCTAGATGTGTTAAACAGCTTAGAACATGGCACCTTATTTTACCCATTTTTTAAGTGATCAAAAAATATTGGAACATGTAACTGACAGATGCTTCTTGTTGCCCAGATGTGTCATGTTACACTGAGTGTTTAAACTATCATCATTATTATTATTATTATTTTATTAATATTTTTAAACACTGAAGTTGTTGTTAAAAAGGATAAACCAACCAAAGAGCAGCCTATGGGAGACATTCTAATGCTAAGAAAAGATCAGACAATGAACAGAGCTATTGTATAAGCATTGGGGATGTTTTAAGTCATGAGGAACAACCCAAAAACAACAGTTACTGAGATTACCAACAACTTCCACATGGCAGGGGTAATAGTATGGGTAAAAATCCACACAGTGCAGACCACTTATCACAAGTACCAATTGGAAGGGCAGACTGAGAAAAAAATACTGAGATGTGTCACAAATATTCTAACATAAATCTCTACTTGATGGAAAGGCCAAAGTGTTGGACCAAGAAAGGACCAAGTTATTTAACACATCTAGATGTAAATATTCTAAAAAAAAATCAGATCTATCAGTATTTTTTGTGTGATCTATCTGATCTATCAAAGGTCTAATATGTTTGGAGGAAACTGCAGCTGAAAATAAACTAGCAGACAGGTCTATCCTTGTGTCACACCAGATCTGTTTAAATAGGGCAGAAGCATGAAGAGTCACTGGTGATTTCCCAGATATGCTGCCTAGCTATGTTTTCAGAAACAGCCTGCTCTGCCCATACATCATAGCTAGTAAGTTACCTTAAGTACATGAAACAGAAAGAGCAAACTTGGGCATGCTGCAGATAATGTGGTGGTAAAACAACTCTGGTGGTTCCACGTGGCAACTGATAAAACCTTGTGATTCCACCACTCAACCAGTATTTTCATAGCACTGAATGAAGAAATCGAAAGCATGCAGTCAAGTTCATTAAAGGGATGAAATTCATTACACTTCATGCATAAAAAGGATGCATAAAATTATTCTAATGCTCTGCAGATTCTTATCCATCAGTCTGCTCCTTTCATGATCACTGTACAAAAAACGCATTAGGTACAACAAATAAGATGGAATTTATTCACTTCTTTCACCAGTTTTTTTTTTCTGTGCTGTCAGGTAAATAAATATTTGTACATCTACAGTATTTGTAGATTAAGTTTTTTTTTATTATTAATTGTATTATTTATTTTAAAATAGTTAAAATGAAATAGTGACTATTAGCTCTAAAGGCAAACTTTCAGCTTTATATTTACATCCAATTTGGGCGAACAGTGTAGGGATTACAGCATTGTATGTTATATAAATTACTTCACAAGAGTTGGCCAAATCAAGAACACACTCCAGGAGGTAGAGGTATTTGTGTCTAAGTCGACAATCAAGAAAATGCTTCACCGGAGTGAATACAGAAGGTTTACTACAATATGTAAACCAAGGATAAGATAGAAAAAAAGATAAGAGTTTGCCATTTGAAAAGCCTGTTCAGTTCTGGAACAGCATCTTATGGACAAATAAGACAAAGATCAACTTGTACCAGCAAGATGAACAGAAGAGGATTAAGAAGGAAGGTACTGCAAATGATATGATGCATACCACCTCATCTTATGGCGTGGACATGTGTGGCTGCCAGTGGAAGTGATTTCACTGTATTTATTAATTGTATTGCTGACAAACAGCCAGTTAAGGTATTTTCTACTCAAAGGCTTAAAAACTCCCAACCCTAAGAATACTTGTTGTTTTAAAGCAACGAAGAAGAATGAGCTGAGCATCATGCATTTCTCTTTCTCAAACCTGGCCATTGAACTACCCAAGAACAAGCAGAAACAAGACTTGATATAGCATCATCAGCATATAAATGCAAAGTCTGGTGATGTATATGGGTTATAGGCAATCATCTGTAAAGCATTTGCAACCAAGTTTTAAAAATGACAATTTAATTTATGATTATTGTAATTGTTATTATAATATAATATATGTTTATTATAACTGTTTAGGAGGAAAGGTTTTTGGAGTTGTAAAATGTGCTGTTGGATAAATATATTTAAGTTTGTGTTATAAAATAAACACATAGATTGATAGATAGATAGACAGATAGCCAGACATGGGATAGAGAGAACCAAAGAGAGAAGAGAAGATCGAGAGAAGACCAAAAGAGTGACCATAGTAGACTAGACCAAAAGTATAAGGACAAGTCATCGCAGTCAAAGCAAATTACAGTAAATAACACTTGACATTTGCTTATAAATCACTTGCTTGCAAAAGAGCATCAAGCCAATGACCCACTGACATCACCAAACGGTAGCATTCGTCTGTTCAGACTCGTCCTGCAGCTTCTTTCATTTGGCTTGTTTTGGATTCATCCTACCTCAACTGTGCTTGACCAATGAGGTTGTATTTATTGTATCATCAACAGATCCCTTCAATCTTTACACTGTGGCCTTTCCATTAGATAAATGAAGGCTTTTATAGAGGTTAATCTTGTGTATCTTTGTTAATGCCAATTGTGCTGTTTTCGTACAGATTCGTAATGTTAATGAGGGAGTGGTATGCATCTTGTGTTTCAGGCTCATAAGTGTTTCTATATTAATGCAATTTTTGAAATTTTGCCCTCTTGTACAAAACCACAATAGAATTGAAATAACACAATCAATATGTGATTAAAGTGTAGTTATTCAGTTAGATTTAACAGTGTTTTAACAAAAAATACTGTTTAACCATTTAGTAATTTCCACGGGCTCATAACTAGTATGCATATTAGCATTACTGTTGATATTTTGCAGTCAATGACTGCCCAAATTTTCCTCTGTTGAGATGCTTTGTCAAGCATTTGCTGTAGCCACCTTCAGTTGCTGCTTGTTTGTGGGTCTTTCAGCCTTCAGTTTTGTCTCTTTAGTAAGTGAAAAGCATGGTCAGTTTGGTTGACTAAGTTAGCCATTAAAAAACATTTATTTTCCCCAAGAAGCTCCTGGCTTCTTTTAGAAGTACGTTTTGTGCCATCAGTTTCGCAAAAGTTGAGTCAAAGTGAGCAGAAAGTACAGCTCTATATACATCAGAATTTATTCAGCTACAAGCAATGCTATCATCAACAATTCAGTGATCCAGTTCTGTTGGCAGCCATATATGTCATGCTATAACCCTTCCTATACCATGTTTAACAGACGATTTGGTATGCTTAGGAACATGAGCCCTTACTTTCCTTTCTTTTTTCCACACATCTCTCCTCCTATCTGTTGCATTTGGGAACAAGTTAATCTTGTATCAGAACTGGGCAGGATTTTATAGACTGTTTTCACCAAATGTAATCTGGCTTTTCTGTTCTTGAGTGTGCCTCAAATTAAGTTCAAATGGGAGATATCTCACCCTCCCAACAGTTATACCTGTTAATCTAGGAAGGCATTTATACTCAGCATGAGCATAGTTTTAGGTCTGGCTCTAATAAAGTGTAATAAAGAAAAAAATTGTTGCAAGTAGATAATACATACAAACACAAATACAACGGTTTTCAATGCATTTAGCAGAAAATAGCATTTACATACTGTGTTTAATTTAAGACTAAATAAATGTAACAGAACAGAAAAAATAAAACAAGCCCTCGATGAACTAAATATACCACCTTTTAATAATTCTATGTGGTTTAGGATAAGGTGTAAATGACAGAAAAAGTAGGTGATGAGGTTTCGATGAGGAGATGAGGTTTCTCCTCATCTAAAACAGTTCTCTGGATAGCCTGATAAAAAAAAATATAAGAAAGACTTACTGGAGTCTGCCTATTGTTTGCTTGTTGTTGATGATAGCGATGTGATGCGACAACCTGCTCTAAGTTGTAGAAATTAAGGCCATTTGACGTTGAGCTGCCCTTCACACATAGGCCAATATTTAGCATTCCTCCTCGAGTTACAGTTAAGCCAATATTATAAAATGAATTATATACCATATAAAATTGGCAATTTACAAATTAAAAGGTATTTTCTCATTATTTCCCGTAGCTACACAATACACCCAAAATTATGAATAATGACCCAAAACATACTGCGACAGAAACCCAAGAGCTTGTTAAAGTAAAGAAATGTAATGTTCTTATATAACAGAGTCAGTAACCTGTCCACAAACCAAGTGAATAGGCTTTTCACTGCCTAAGTACAAAATCAAAGGCAGAAAGAACCAATAACAAGCAGAATGGACAAAGGGGAACTAAGGCATTCCATGTCCATGGGTTAAACATTTCAGGCAGTTAGTTACTTTAAAGGATTAGCATCAATGTGTTAAAATACTCCTTTTTATAATTATGCTTGTCCAATTCTGTTAGTTTGTCTAATTACTCTTGAACTTGTTAAAAAAATTAATTATTGAACAGCCACCAACACAGTCCTGATCTTTCAAGCCATAGACTTTCCAAGAGCATGTGTTGAAGATGTTCTGCAGTATCCAGCACCAACAGTGCAACAGATCCCTCTGTAGATAATCTGTGTAATCTGTGTAATCTGTGTCATCAGACCAGAAGCTAACCTTCACACTTCTGTGAGCTTTGATCACTCATGAGACTTTTGCTGGTTCTAGACAAGATGCTAGATGACTGTCACAGCCTATTCAAAACAGCAAATCTTGTGGAGTGTTTAGCACCAACCAAAAGGCGTCAAAAGAATTACAAGTTAACTAGCAACATGGTCATGGGTGTCCAAAGCTTTGGATATGTTTTTGGTATGAATGTTTGATTGGTCCAGTCCCACAGAAGACCTATAAAAAGATCTGCTGCTAACATCTCGGTATGACAGATAGGACAGGGCACCTTCATATGTCTTGTAGAGAAAGTATTAGACTTTTGTATCAGTGTTTTCTGGCATATCAGCAT
>JAOVVF010031865.1:0-11744 GCA_028565595.1 Duopalatinus emarginatus | reverse complement strand
ATGACTGGGTGAGTGAGACTGATTATCTTAAGTTTCTAATCTTAAGTTAAACACTATACCAGATGTTCGTTCAGTGTGGAAACAACACTGTCCAAATGTCACCACACTGTCACCAAATGTTCATATCTACATATCTCATACATATCTCTCTCTCTCTGTATATATATATATAGAGAGAGAGAGAGAGAGAGAGAGAGAGAGAGAGAGAGAAGTTTAAAAGTGAGAGGGGATAGAGAGAGAGAAGGAGGTAGTGAGAGAGAGAGAGAGAGAGAGAGAGAGAGAAGTTTAAAAGTGAGAGGGGATAGAGAGAGAGAAGGGGGTAGTGAGAGAGAGAGAGAGAGAGGGAGAGGGAGGGAGAAGGAGAGAGGGAAGTTAAAGACAACGCCCAGTTTTTTTTTTTTGGTCACAGAAGGAAAGATTGTGTTGGCTGACAAATATTCAGACGTCGTGGCTGTGCTGTTCACCCGCCCACTTCATTACTTTTCCGTCTTCACCTCTCTCAAGATTCTCTTCTCCCTCTTATACCGCACACACACACACACACACACACATGAACAGTATATATATACAGTAATTACTGTATACCTCGGGGTATATTTTCCACTTTTCCCCCACAGACAGCTTACTATTATTCCAGCCTCTTGTTGCTAAGGGCGCTGACTGGAACCGTCGTCTGTTAACATGGCGGATACAGAGGCAAGTCCGGGCGTTGTGGAGAAACTCAAGGCTTTTGTACGGACTCGGAAAGGGACCATACTGGCTGTGGAGATAGTAAGTGACCTCTCTAGACTTCCTTCGCCATTATTTTACACAACTTAGACACCACAAAGTAGAGGATCTGTGGAGGAGGGTTGAAGAGTTTAGCTTAGCGGTTAACTGTCAGTTTCCTATAGTTACCTCAGAGCTCAGTCAGGTCAGGTCAGTCAGATTTATTACATTTATTTTTACACAACACTCACGGTATATCTGGGTTAGACTAGTTTTACAACATCTTTAAAATAGAAATGTTAAAAAAACACAAGTTGTTTAACTTTATTAGTAAATATTTGACTTGAGTCCACGGCTAACTGTAGCGTTAACACAGGTGAAGTAAGGCAAACATTTTATAAGTCGTGTTTATTTTGTGTTTAAAAGGACAAAAGTGAAACATTTACCTCAGAAATTATCATTTTAAATGTTGTAGAAAATATTTTACTGTATTATTAAACAAAGCTTAACTAATTAGTAAATATTTGACATGACCTGAGTCCATTACTAACTAAGAATACTGGTTAAGTTTAGTCCTGTTTATTGTGTTTTAAAAGAACAAAAGTAAAACTTTTACCTCATAAATTATGCTATGTTATATGTTGTAATAAATATTTTACTGTATTATAAAACAGAGCTTAATTAGTAAATATTTGACATGACTTGAGTCCACTGCTAACTGGTAAAACAGGTGTTTGTTTATTGTGTGTTTAAAAGTGAAACATTTACTTCAGAAATGGTGTCAAAAAGTCATTTCATATGTTATAGAAAATATTTGTACACTGTAAAGTTAGAATATTAGCATAGAGTTAATGGTAATGCTGACAGTCCAAGGCTAAGAGCTACTGGTGTGTCGGAGTTAGCTAACTGAAACACCTCCTCTCTCATATCACTGTGATAAAGTGTGTGTATTGTGGTATTTTGGTCATTTGGCGCCAAGGTCAAAGGTCACAAGGGTTCACCTGTTGACTCTAAAAGGCCACACACTTCCTGATACATGACAGGATACAACAGCTGGTTGGAGATCCTGCATTAATGGCAGCTGTTTGTTCAAGTCACATTTCTCAATTTGGCAGACAGCTAATCTTAATCATAAAGACAGAAGCACAAGGTATGGATTCATCAGTACACAGTATCATGTGTTAAAAATGACATCTGAAATCCTAAAAATTTAAAGCGAAAACTGGGTGGGCATGTTAGATTCTGAAGTGGTTGGTGTGGTACAGTGGCAACACTATTGGCTCCCATGTGAGAGACCTGGGTTCGATTCCTGGTCTGGGCAGCCAGTCTGTGCTATACCAATAAGGGTCCTTGGGCAAGACTGCTAACACTACATTGGCCTCCTGTAATACCAGTGACCTCTGGATAAGAGCGTCTGCCAAATGCTGTAAATGTAAAATTCTGATTGACGGTGCAACTTTGACAAAGGATGAGGTCTATATGGGCTATGAAGGAGTGACAGAAGCTGTGTCCCAATTCCGGGGATGAATCTTTTAAAGGATGAGGTCTGTGCGGTTTACGGAAGCGTATCCTTCGAAGGCCCATCCACTGTTTTATAAGCTGCTCATTGTTTGTTTGCTCATTGCTTCATAAAGCAAAACAAAAGAATGAGTTTTGCTTTTTAACATTTATATTGTTAGTTGTTCAAGTTTAAACCTTATATTGTAAGTGTACACTGTTGACGCAGCCATATTCTTGACGCAATCAGTATTCAAATGCAGCCCCCGAATGGACACAGACCCTAAATTGGGATAATACTGGAGTGAAGCTTCCAAACTGTCCAAACTGCTGCCTTAGTGCATGCTTCAGGATGCACAGTGTTCCCTAAAAGGAGATTTCTGTGCAATTCCCTGCACTGTTTAGCTCAGTTACACTTTGTAAATGCTTGTTTAGTTGGTTAACACTGTTGTATTTTTCCTGGCTGACTTAAATAGAAGAATAAAATAGAGTTGTTATTATCAACCAAAAGCAGTCCAAGGAAGGACAACCTGGTCCTGGACACACAGAGCTGCACGGAAGATCCTCAGAAGGATCTGTTGCGGATGTCTTGGTGCCAGATACCACACCTTCAGATGTCTTGGGGAGTCTATGCCTCATCAGATCAGAGCTGCTTAGGCAGCTGCTTAGGCAGAAAGTTTTAATGTTATGGCTGATCAATGTGGGGAATGGTGATTGGGATTAGTAAGTTATAGAGCATCCTTTGTTGCGGTGATTAAATATTGTGCTGCTTTATGTGTTGCAGCTTTTAGATGAAATGGAAACGACTTACTGTGAGTTTCATTTTCATGTTGCCAGATGAAACATTCACCTTAAATTACAGGAAAGTTTAACACAACATCGTATTATTATGATTAATGATAGTTCATCCACTACATCAAAAGTATAAAGGTAACAGCTTGACTGTTGAACAGTGAAATGAGCAGTATTCCACCCCACCCTGTTCAACGGCTTCATCCTGGAATAGAGCAGACATAATGTAATAGCATAGTGCCTGTGTGCAAAAAGTTTCAAGAGGGAAGGAAGTGCTTAAAATAAGAAGCAGGAACAGGCAGCATCTGAAGAAATAGTGTGTTTTCAGTAGTACAGAGTCAGTAGTCTACGATTCATTTGGGGGCTATTCTAGTTTTCAATATGCCCCACATTACAGTAAGCTGAGATATTCGTTTACATCATGATTATTACACATATCCAGACAGTTGGATGTTTTTTTTACCTATTACATTTAAAGTTGCCTGGATGACTGATTTTAGTTGCATATACATTTTCTCCACCCCACCAAACAGCGCTCCTCTAGCATGCAACAGCTCCCAACACGTGACACCAACCAGTTGCTAGTCATTGTGCTTTACAGGGCATGCAACACATCACCTTCTTTCTTATACATTATTTTAAAGATGTTTAAGGCTTGTGTCACTGTAACTGACAGAACAGAGAGAGTTTAACACCCATCCCACAAGCAAAACGGCACACTTGGATGAAACGTCTCATCGAATGAATGTGCGACTTCCCTTTTTTCCCTTCCTTTAAGCCTTGCTAAACCACACATGAATGAAGCCTCAGTCCAAACTTAACACTTAGCTGCTATATTCTTCATACTTATCGCCTCAGATGACAAAGATCCTCTTGTGATGAGGGAGTCTTGCATTTTGCACCTCTCTTGAAAATTAGACATCTAGTTTATAGTGTTGCTGATTTTGTCAACTAGTTTTTATATCTTTCCCTTTTGCATCTTGCCGTGCCCTTTTTTCATTAGAACGTTTCCTGTGTGGCTACAATCTCAGAATCTTATGTTTACTGATGCCTTCATCCAAAGCAGTTGCTAATCAGAGCCATGCTATCATATCCGCTCGTGTCCCATGACAATACATGCAAAAATGGTTAACATGGTGATGTTAAGCCTGGTTGGTTCTTTGGTTTAAATTTGATACTTTTGCATTTTGCGCAACAGTTCACCTTCATCAAGCGTCCAGCAAAAGCAGGGTATTAACCACCTTTCTTGAAGTATGTATAATGGCAAATCATCCTGGGGTGCTTTTAAAGTCTGTGCACCACACAGTGTGAGTGTTGCATACAGATTTGTGAAAAAACCTTTAAGTGGAAGACATGATGCATGTAGTTTAACAGCTATTAAAGTACAATTAAGCTGTAAGCTACTAATAAGCTATTGGTGGCTATTGGTGGCTAATCATAGCCAAAGTAAGGGTCCCAGGAGTGTGGTTGCCTACCCACCACCAACAGCTAACCACAACCCATTTTCAGAATGCTGCGAAGTTTCTTTTTTTTTTTTTAGGACACTGTTCTACATGTGTATATAGGATGTATATCATGTATAGGATTTGTGTTTTTTTTATAAATAAATATAAAAAAATGGAAGAACTGGTACAGTTCTTTATAATGGTACGGGGTTTCTTTCTGACCAGTTACACACATTCATACCGTCATTCATTCTGATGGGTTTGGCCTTTTTCAGAAGGACAACACACGGCACCATGCACATCTGGAGATGCCAAATCTGAGTTTTTAGGTTAGTACTTACCAGTAGTGGTCCAAGGAAGGACAGTCACAGGATCATGGGTGCCCAGGACTCACTCATTTCCGTTGGGGTGAAGGCTAGCCTGTCTGGCTAGCTCCCACATAATATCCACAGAGGGATCTGTTGCTACCTGTTGCCAGATACTTCAGTGGTCTATGCCTGAGGTCTGAGCTGTTTTGACAGGCGGTGTTAATGCTATGGCTGATTGATGTATATATCTTGTGTCACATTTGGCAAAAAGATACTTGTGTGATTGTGTTCACATTGTGTCCACCTTTCCATCTCTGTTTATTTCTTGTCGTTGACATGGCTGTGTATCTGTCACATGTGTTTAACGCTTGCTTAGTGTTTGTAGTACAAGTGTTTGTCGATCTCTCAGCAGTGGGTGTCTGTAAAAAAAGGCTACTGCCAGCGTGAATAGAGGCTCATTGTGCGTTCTCTGGAGTTCAGTCAGCTGCTGAGGTTCACAGAGGCAGCTTGTGCCAGTCGCCTCTACTCATAAAGCTTCAATACATACTAGTATGAAGGAGGGTTGGCAGCCTGCAACACCTCTAACCCTCACCATGACACACCCTTGAAACCCAAGGCTTTCTAGTTGACCTGATTTGGGTTGCAAATCTTGCTTAACTGTAAGGGATTGAGAAAGGTTGCAACTTTTTAGATTCCTTAAATGTGGCACTTAGGAACCACAATGTGAATGGAAACGGAAATGCTACTGCCAAATGCAGCTTTCCAGTTATGTGTTATATAAAGTTATGTGTTTATATAAAGTCTTTTGAGCAAGTCGGACAGAGTAATCTGTTTGGTTTCTAAGGGTTAAATGAAATACTAATACAACTTTATTAGATACCTTTGCTTGTGTCCAATATTTTTTTTCAAGCACTAAAACCTACACTAGTCACCTGTTTTCTTCAAAGCCTAGACGTTGAGAAGGCATGCATTCAGTAGCATTAGTTACTCTTAAGCAGATTTCCATAGCTAGCATTTCATTAAGACGTAAGGGTTTTTCGACAGTGTTGAACATTTGAACATAAGCGGATTGAGCTCAGTGGGGGATATTAAAGGAATAGCGCTGGCGGCAAATTTATGAGCGTGCCCCATGCTGGTGTCAGTTCAGAAAAGTGGGTTGTAAAGAATGCATGCTTTCTTTTTCGCCAGGCTTCTCTGGTGGAAAACACACTGTTTTAAGCTGTCTAGAATGCTTGGCTGAGAATGCTAGATAAGATAACAATAACTAAGTATGCGTACCCACTGCTGAAGAGTTCAAACCACACCCTAACTCGGCTGGCTCAGTTGGTGTGTAGGCACGGTTGATTATTAGAGCCAGGAGTGTTAGAGGTAAAACTCTGTGGACTTTAAACTTCCTGTGTATGCCCTGTATGACTAGTGCAAATAAAAAGAAACAGAGCGTATAGGAGTGCTCTGGATTCTGTTTTGCATTTACAGCACAGTATTTATGTTTGCATAATCCTTAAAAGTCTTTTACCAAAAGTGCATTATTGAAATACACACTCATTAAGAATGCTGTGCCTGTACATTCATGTATTTATCACACACAACAGTTTCTATAGCTTATATATTGAATGGTGCAAAAAAATCCAATAAACAATACTTTTGCAGGTGAAGACTTCTTGTTGATAAGAAAGGTCAGAGGAGAATGGCTAGACTAGTTTAAGTTGACAGAAAACCTGTGGTAACAACTCTTTACAACCGTGATAAGCAGAAAAGTATCTCCAAACTTCGAGAAAAATGTGCTACAGCTACAGAAGCCCACATTGGTTTCCACTCCGAGCAGCAGGAATCTGAAGCTTCAGTGGAGAAGGCTACGCACCACACTCCTGATGATCTTACATTGTTTTAGATACTGAAATATATAGACATGAATTAAAATGAAAATAGCAACTTAATTTGCTTTTAAATTGACGGAAAACCCCAAACTCTCTATGGAAATTTCAAATGCTACCGTGTGATATCACTGGTGGACAATAGTGAACAACAGTATTATGACTGACTTGGACTGGGAATTTTCCAGTGCTGGTTCTTAGGTTCCGATAATATTTCTGAATTTGGTGAAGAGGATGACTCTGCAGTGAGAGTGGGGGTGACTGAATATCATAAAACTAAACACACCTTTTTGTCATTTTGTATTACCGTAAGTGCATCTACTAGTGTTGTTGTCCACCACATACATCATACGTCAGTTTCCGAACAATCCAAACAACGTCTTTTAAGCCGTATTTCTTGAATTCATAAAAAATTTAATGTTTTCTGACTATTAATTATCCCAAGTTGGAACTCAAATTCCTCTGTATTTATGTTTGACACTGGTGCTTAGCGGTTAAGGAAAGTCCGAAAATCTTTTTATCCCCACCCCAATTTTTAAATCTAGCTGGTGTGAATGTAAAATGGCCAGTGAGTATGTACTTATACGATAGTACAACATTTTCTTCTGTCATGTTGAAAAAAACAAAGTAGGAAATTTTCTGCAATTACTTTTTTTTTTTTTTCCGAAAATGTGTGTCAAAATGTGGTGGGGTTGGCTGGCACAATCTCAATGCCACTCCTCCCTCCCCTTTCTGTGATCGCACAGTCTGCAGTTAACCCAAAATAAGCATCAGTTTCCAGTGAACTGAAGTTCCAGTGTAGTGTGCAGACACTGTTTCCTAGGCAACAGTCTTGTTGTGTTCTGCTGTGAGCTTTGTATCCGTTCATCCGTAAACTAGCAACCTATCAACCATCATTGCGAGACAAATGATGTCGCATCTTGGTTTCATAGACGTGTAACATCACACTGATGATACAGAAAACCCCATATTCACTTTAATGGCCATATGAACCATCTGGGTGCTGTAAAATAACGGCTCTGCTGTCTGTGTAAGACAGACCCCGGTTCTCTTTCCTCTGAAAATCACTAGGTTGTTATGGCTGTCTGAAGATGGCAGTTGGCGTCTCCTTACAAGTGGATTCAGTTGCCATATGATGCACAGATGCACGGACAGATGCACACGTCTCAGAAGAAGAGTGTGCTAACTCTTACTCTCTTGTCGGTAGGGTGATACCATCAAGAGTACATCTGTTGTACTTTTAGTATGAAACTTGTTAAGGTGCATGTCACGTACCTTTAATTAGTTTAAAAATGAAAAGGTACACCTTTGGTCTTCAATAGCTATAGAATGTGGTTTAGTTTTTTTAATAGATATGTTATTTTATGAGAGAATACACTGTATGACTAAAAGTTTTTGGACGCCTGATCTTCACACTTTATGCTGTAAGTTGTTCTTCTTCACAATGGTCAAGTTGGAAAGACACAATTGTATAGAATGTGCTTGTATGTTCTAGTATTACAGTTTCCCTTTGCTGGAGCTAAGTGGCTTAAATGTTACAACATTACAGTGTGCCTTTATTATACAAAGCGATCACTGTGAAGACATGGTCTGCCAAGGGTGGAGTGGAAGAACTCGACCCCCGAACTTAACCCGGCTGAGCATCTCTGCGATAAAGCAGAGTGATCGACCTACTGTACTGAATATGCGTTTAAACTATCCGTGCATGTGAAACACACACACTAGTAAACATGCACACTAGGGGCAGTTGACACACCACCACAGGTCTTTTTACAAGACCTACCGCTTCTCCAGGCTTTCTCAGTGACTGGTTTCACCATTGCTGTTTCACCAATGCCTTCCCGGAAGAGTGGAGAATGATATAACGGTGAAGGTGGACTTATCTATCCTGTTATGTTCTGTGGTTAGTAGCTGTTGTGTTGTACAGATATCGGATGGGAACTTGGCAATAACCATCTAAAATAAAACACAGTGTTATAGAGTAAATTTTTATACCCCTGTTTTACCCCTGTTGCAGATGACATGTGTTATTCATTTTATATATAATTTTTGTATTCTTCAGATAACACTGAGGTACCATATCAGCAGAATCACAAATGCAGAGCAGTACTGTAAGAACACAGCAAGCGACTAACTACACACTACACAGAATACTAATGTCATTAAGATCAGCTAGATATGCAAACAGACCAGGCATCACGTAGGGGCAATTATTGTACACTGTGACAAAATAAATGTGAATAATTTACCAGGTTAAATAAATAAATGATCAGTGGCACTATTGTTCAGCAAGTGAAAGCTGGACACCTGCACACTGCATAGCAGGAACGCTATCATTACAGGATGAATGGGGATTGTCAGTGTTAGGTGAGATATGGGTCAGCCATAACAAAAGGAAACTGGATATACAGTACAAAAGTGACAAAGGCCTGACCTTTGGTTGTATTAAACATTGTGACTGGTCTCTTCATTTACATTGTTGATCAATGGGAATACTGTGAAATAGTAATACTTTATGTACATAGTGTGATTATTGTATGATTACTTAAGTTTTTGTGTGTAGGCATTAGGGATGCTGGAAAAAAATCAATTCTTTAAAGAATCGCGATTCCTAGACCTGGCGATTCTGAATCAATTCAAAATGCCCAGAATTTGATTTAAAAATGTGTTTCAGTTTTATTTTTTGCTGCTCCTACTCCCAAGCTTACTGCATACCACAGTGCGTGTCCACTCGGTCTCCGTACAGCAAGCTAGTTAGCCAGCTCTCTTGCTAGCGGACTCCATTTAGACAAAGTTATACAAAATATAGATGCAGTAATGTAAGACTGTGTTTTATTTTCAGTTAAAGGTTAATGCACTGTGGTAAACAGTGCATTACAGTTTTTATTTAAGAAAAAGCCAGGCAGCTAAGCTAACCTAATACTCGTCATTTAAGTTTCAGAATGTTATGCATAATGCTATTTTTGGTATAAATTTAAAATGATGCAAAAAGATTTGATACATTAAGGAACCTAAAAGTATTGTTTTAAGGAAATGTTATATTTGTTTACATTGTCTTTCATATTGTCAATCACATAATTTATATTATTTATAATCACAAAATTTATAGAACATTTGAATAGAAAATTAATAGTCGATTCAGAATCAAATCGTCGCCCCCAACAAATCAAATCGTTTGCCAGACATGAAGAGATTCACACAACTAGTAGGCATATGGAGCAGTTTTGTTTTTTTTTCGTAGCAGAGGTTATGCACTCAAATGACTCAAAAGTCCTGAAGGTTACATTGTTCTAAGACTAAAACTAAAAATGTACTTTTGAGACAATGCTGTTCTACAAAGCTAATCTGACTATATAAAAGGATTGTATGATGCTGTTCTCCTTCCTGCGATTTTTCTTACTGTTTATTTAACTATTCAGGATGTAATAATGTTATCATTATGGTTAGAGTTCGATTGAGGCATGATAGTGGGTGCCAGATGGATGGGAAATTCGATTTCCAAAGTTGTGCATGCATTCAACATTTCTCGATCCACATGGTCATGTGTGTACTTGCATAAATAATATAGGTGATCAAATTGTTAAATTACTCAAACCTAGTGGACATTTTCTACTATAGTTTAAAGTGGCATTAGCCAAACAAGTGCAAGGCTAAGATGACTTCATTTATATAAAACTATGCTATGAATAGTAAACTCATCATCACTGCATCTCTCATAAGAAGTGAAAAATAAAATAACGGTCTCTACACCAAAACTTTTCTACATTGCCTCTAGACTTATGGTGTCTCAGACGTGGCAGGTTTGGTTACATTAAACCAAACATTTTATAAGCTCTTCATGAGTTCTTGGCTGATAAATATACCAATACATACACTGATCAGGCATTACATTAACACAACCTGCCACCAACGCACATCTGACCCGTTCGAAGCATGGACTCCAAGACTTCTGAAGGTGTTCTGTGGTTTTTGGCACCAAGATATTTTGTGGGATTGGAAGGGCTAGTCCTCACCTTGGTACCAGATACCACAGAACATTTTCAGAAGCTTTGTGAAGTCTATGCCTTAAGGGGTCTGAGCTGTTTTTGGAGCTATTTGGACAGGTAGTGTTAACATGGATAACTGGTGTATACACAGATACCACAAGCGTATTTTATCATTTAGCCTAGTACACAGCACTGTTCTGGGTGTTGCAAAAGTTCGGGTTACAAGATATTTTGGTTTAATGTTAAAAATGTATCATTGTATCATTTTCCACGAGAGCCACACTACTGAACCACGAAGCATTAACCTGTCCTAATTCTCATGCTCTCCTTCTGTCAGTTCCCCTAAACTCAGGAGCAGCTGCTGCTGTGACCAATTTGACGCATATATACAAGCACAGGTGCTGTGTCTGCCTGCATGTGTGCAAACTCTGACGCACTCTAAGCTGGCCTAATTCATTTCTTTTAGCCTGTTAACAATACAGGTGATGAAAATGTGATGTTAATTGCCAGAATGTTGATGTGTCCTCTTTGGAAGCTGAATCAGTCTGAGGTCAAATTTCAAAGTCCAATTTCTTCCTACATAGTAATTACAGGAAGGTTTGGGAAAGTGTCACAGTCAGATTCGAACCTGAATTATTTGGTGATTTGTCAGGTGTTTGCTATACTTATGGTGCTCTCTGGGAGCAGATAAACTGACCTAATCTTTTGTGAGTGGACACACTCACACACACAGTCACACCTACCGGCAATTTATAGTGAACGATTGACCTAATGTGCATGTCTTTGGACTGTTGAAGAAAACCGGAATACCAGGAGGAAACCCATGCCAGCACAGGCAGAACATGCAACACCAAACAGAACAGCACAGGCAGAACATGCAACACCAAACAGAACCACACGGGCAGAACATGTACCACCAAACAGAACAACCCGGGCTTGGAATCGAACACATATCATCTTGCTGTGAGGTGACAATTCAAGTACTGCAGGAACCCTGAATAGACAACAAATGAATCAGAGAAAAATCCTGGCTTTTACCGCACTATTTATTTCATCCCTGATAGTATGATCTGTAGGGCTGATTTTCTATTTTGCTATTCGTATTTTTATTTTGGTATTTGGATATTTGTTTAT
>JAOVVF010031863.1:0-11747 GCA_028565595.1 Duopalatinus emarginatus | reverse complement strand
GTTTGTATAATTCAAAATAAACAATAGAATAAAAAATAAATAAACAACAACTACAACAATAATAAAGTAAACAATAATTATAATAAAACAGCAATAATAATAATAATAATAATAATAATAATAATAATAATAATAATAATAATAATAATAATACACCTCTTTGGCTGAGTGTCACATTTCTGAAATGACAACAATTTCATATACAAAAAAATAAATATGTATAAAATAAACAATAAATCTAAATATTATATATATATATATATATATGATTTTGTTTATACATTTTATACATATTTATTTTTTGTATAATACAAAATAAATAATAAAATAAATAATAAACAAACAACTACAGCAATAATAAAGTAAACAATAATTAAATAAAACAGCAATAATAATAAAAAAAATACTACTAATAATAATAATAACGAGAAGTACTTTTTCTAATACATTTTACTTTCTACAGTAACAGGTTACACAGTGACAGATTCGAATAACATTTGGATTGCTGGTATGTTGAGGTTATGTGAAAACATTTATGGAAGGAGTCTCCAGTGTCAGCGCCTTTTTAACAGTCAAATTGTGAAAGTGTAGGTCATAGGAATAAGGAGGCATGAGGTAGGCTTGGGAAGTCAGCCCAAAAATTGGCTTTCTGTTTTTTCACTAAACAAATATCCACTTTTCAGCTTTCGCACTTTTACTTGTGTACACACACACACACACAGACACACACACACACACACACACACACACACACACACACACACACACACACACACACACGACCCTGTGTCTCAGCTCTCTCTTTTCTTTTCGATGTGCTCTGACAGGTCTCCTGGCTCCATCCTCCATTCACAAACCCTTGCTCAACATCGCCCCCTGGTGCCACACAGAGGTAACATTCTGTTTTCTGCCACAGGAACAGTGGCGGAACGACTGTTTATAGCTGCTATAAGGTAAGTGATAACAGGAAGTGGTTTCATTACACGGAATAGCATAGTTCATTAATAAATACAAATGTATCCTCTGTGTGTTAGCATCTGGCTTCTGTTACAAAACCTACAAGAACTTAAGTGCACTGCAGCTAGCGTAGCGATGACCGACAAGCTGTCATGGCTGCACCTTCCACAACATCCGGGAGTCTGCAGCGATATCGTGAACTGTATTGAATTTTACTGTCAAAGCTGTCGAAGAATCAAACACTGAAGCCTCCATGTTGTTTCGTGAAGCAGCTAGAACACGTCCTGGCGTTCCAGTGACCCTGCAAGCGAGTGTAAGAATTAGAGAAGTGAACAGAACACAAAGGAAAAGAGAAGAATGGAGAAAACACATTATTCAGACTCCGCCTGAGGAAAAGGTCAAACTGACTATAGTGTGTCGAGGAGAACACACAACATGCAGTCGGCCAGTCGATACTCAGCCCACACATACCAACCAATTACCTACTGTGTGTATGGGGCTTAAGGCAGACAGCTGTAGAAGGGGTGTGTGTGTGTGTGTGTGTGTGTGTGTGTGTGTGTGTGTGTGCGTATTACCAACACATTTCATCATAGACACTGTAGTTGAGGACTGCTGATTTAAACCTGACCATTTGACCAATATGCTGCTTCGTCTTCCTCGTTTTCCTCTCTCTCTCTCTCTCTCTCTCTCTCTCTCTCTCTCTCTCTCTCTCTCTCTCTCTCTCTCGCTCGCTCCACTGTCTCTATTATCTCCATCCCATGTTTTCTTGATTCTCTCTTTCTTCCCCCACTGTCTCTTCTTCTCCATCCTTTATTTTTCTATTACACTTTCTCTTTCTAACACTCTCTTTCTTTCTCTCCTTCCACTTTTTGATCTCTCTCTCTCTCTCTCTCTCTCTCTCTCTCTCTCTCTCGCTTCACTGTCTCTATTATCTCCATCCCATGTTTTCTTATTTCTCTCTCTCATCCCCCACTGTCTCTTCTTCCTTTAATTTTTCTATTCCCCTTTCTCTCTCTAACACTCTCTTTCTCTCTCTCCTTCCACTTTTTGATCTCTCTCTCTCTTTCTCTCTCTTTCTTTTCTTCCCCATCCTCTATCTTTTCTAACCCTCTTTCTCTCTCATGCTCTCCTTTTCTCTCTCCTTCCACTTTCTTGATCTCTCTCTCCCCCTCTCTTTCACCTGCCTTGATATCTCTCCCTCCACTTCACCGTCTTTATCTTCTTTTTAACTCACCTTCTTTCTTTCTCACTCGTTTTCTCTCTTTCTACACCATATCGACCTCTCTTGCTCTCTCTCTTTCCACCTTCACTACCTGGACCCTCTGCTTTTACTTTATACTTTATCAAGCTCTCTTTCTTACTCTCTCTCTCTCTCTCTCCACGCTGTCCATTATACTCTGTGTTTTCTCTCCTTTCTCTTTCTCACCTTTTCCTTTTAACCACACTCCCCCTCCACCCGTCTGTGTACTCAGTCCAATCCTTCTCTCCCTCTCGGGATCTCCTGGAAAATCAGACAACCGTGAGCATGTGAACTGCACATAGGTGATTTTACTCATCTGAGAAAGTGCACCTCAGTCATGTTTTGCCCTGTGCAGGGACTGATGCACCTTTGGTGGTGATGTTTGGTCACACACACACACACACACACACACACACACACACACACACACACACACACACACACAAATAACTCAGACATTCACTCTGTCAAGACGTATATAAAGAAATATATTTATTCTGGTGTATTTCCTGTATTTTTATTCATAACGACACTAGCCAATCATGAGTTCACGCATACAGAAGTGGGCGGGAGCTTTTACCTTTATATGTTTATAAATATATATCTTTAAATGAATTCCTTTAACGTATTTTAAAATTCAACTTCAATGTTATTTAAATTATATTTGTGTAAAATAGAGAAAAGTGAATTTAAGATCTTTAAACTTTAAATACACAACACACTTAAGTATGCATATCTATTTTATAAAGGATCACACGTTCCTCAGATAATCACGCAAAAAACACGTGATTGCATGTACAATGTATCCAGTTTCTCCTATGCTTATACTGCGTACTGCAAGTTACAATCAGGCAACTCTGTAGCTCCTAGACGGCACTGGCATGGTATCATAATAACCTGAAATTACAAGCTGTCAGACTGCACACACACACACACACACACACACACACACACACACACACACACACACACACACAGTAATATGTAAAAGAGGAAGAATTCATCAGCAAATTCATGTTCAGAATGTTCAAGTGTTCCATCAAATCACTTCTGGTTCTCTTGGGTTTTGTATCTGTCTGCGTTCCTCTGTTCAGCAGACGTGTGTGTGTGTGTGTGTGTGTGTGTGTGCGTGTGTGTGTGTGTGTGTGTGCACGCCTATTTGAAGAAGCGACAGTTTTTCTAAAAGGCCACCAGAGAATCTGAAGCCCAGAAACCCAGCGGGGATGAAAATTGAAGAAAAGTTTTATTCAAATTCAGCAGAATAAAGTAAATGAGATTACATTTCCAACAAGATGACGTGAGAGAGTGATGTTATTGCGAATCAGAAAGGAGGAAATAAAGAATGAGACACAATGACGGCTATCAGCCTGGGTTTGATTTACAAGATAAGTGAAGGTGTTATTTCCAGCAGAAGACACGCAGACGCTGCAACTGTAACATAAGTGAAATATGAATAAATAAGGGAAAGTGTTGTACGTAGGGCCACGTTTTAGAGATCAGGAAGGTCAGGTAGATAGTTGGTGTGGTACAGTGGTAACATCATTGGCTCCCATGTGAGAGCCCTGGGTTCAATTTCCAGTCTGGGCAGCCAGTCTGAATTACACCAGTAAGGGCCTTGGGCAAGATTCCTAACACTACATTGGCCTTCCTGTCATACCAGTAACCTTGTAGGTCACTCCGGATAAGAGCGTCTGCCAAATGCCGTAAATGTAAGATCTATGGTGGCCTATTTATAATCGCTTTACTTTCTTAACTGTAGGGATGAAATTGAATGAAATGCTTTATTTGGATAGAAGAGAAATGTGCCCTCTACAGTAGAAATACAGACATGAACATTTCTATAGTTTTGAAGGTAAAAGTTTACAGGGTGTCTGTAAAGGCTCATACTTACGGCATATTTGAATATTTGGTCACATTTGGACACCGATCACATTAACTTTCGAAGTTGAAAAAGTTTTATTTGTCACATACACAGTCGTACACGGTACAACCTTCAGTGAAATGATTTTGACTGTCTGACCACATAAACAACAATAAAATAAAATAAAATAAAATAAAATAAAATAAAATAAAATAAAATAAAAATACACATTTACACATACACATAATCAGAAAGAAAAATTAGAAAAAATATTTTAAAAATATTAACAAATGTACAATGTACAAAATAGGTGGCAGACTGTCCTTCAGTGCAAGGTGCCATGTCCGTGTGCAGGGGTCCGTATGTGCAAAATGTAGTGCAACGTTCACTCCTGTGCATTATTAGTATCGTTACTTTTTTAATGTTCCACATCCATTCCCTATAATCTTATCAGCCTATGCCATGGTCCACCACTAGGGGGCCTTGAGGGCCATAGTCAGTGTGATCCAACAAAACTACAGCTCCCAGCCAACACTGCACCAATCAGTGCTGATGAAGGACATCTGCTCTGGCAGGCATTTAAGCACTCTCCGAAGCCAGGTCGCACCTTTAGCTTATTGTAGCTTTTAGTGGTGCACGTTTTTTTTTTTTAAGGGAAAATTATGGTAAATGGGGGGCCTTAATAGCGGTTCGGTGGTGGGGCAAAACAAGAGGTAGTGGTGGCAGAAAAGCTTAATGAAGCTTGCATTAGTAATGGATGGAAGCCTCTGTAGTATTGAAGAAAGTGACGTCCAGTGGTTTTCCTAAGCTATCAAGCATAAAGACGTCGGTTAAGCTGCTTCGAATAAACACACAGCAAACACTTCTCCTTTATAGTATAAAAATAAAGAATAAAAGTAGACCAGTATCTTGTACAATATCCTAATCAAGTTTTTCTTCAGGCTCAAATTTTGCTGTTCCAATTTAAATGATGCAGCTGTTACATTGTGGCACCTTAAGCTACCGTTTAATGTGGAATGGGAAAATTTGAACAATTAGCTGGTGATTGAGAAACTGACTTCAGCATTGTGACCTTTTTGTTTTTTACAGTATCTTGTAGTAATTAATTGTATCAGGTTTCCAGCTGGAGTGTTAATAGATGCAGATATCTTTTGTTCATTTGCCTCTTAAATCTTTCTTTTCTGTTCCCTTTCGTTAGCCACTAGCTGGGTGAGATTATTGTCTGCATTACCGTGTGATCAGCAGTTGTGGGCAGGTCTTCAGGGTTAAAGCTTGGTGAAATAGCAGCGTTTATAAGTGAAGGTGAACTATTTGCCTACTGTGCTTGCACACAGAGGAATGTGACCTCCGCATTTAACCCATCCATGCAATGAAACACACACCCAAACCACAGCACCCAGAGAGCAGTTGGGGGAGTTAGGTGCCTTGCTCAAGGGCACCTCAGTCATGTCTTGCCCTGTGTGGGGATCGAATTGGGGACCTTCTGGTCACGAGACCGGTTCCCTATCCACTAGGAACCTGTGTTGGATTCAGAATAGATTTTTTTTAAATAATCTTAACAGAAATTTAAAATATGCTGTAATATGTTAGTTTCTGTTTGATTTTATTTGCAAGATAATTCAATATATTTAGATTAAACAGTTGAAACTTTTTTCTACCAGGCTCCGTCATTTACCAAAAGTCGTATTGGCACTATAACAATCCAACCAACCAGTCTGTTCACCTATTAATCATGAGACAAGGTGGGGTTTAGACTTCCAATATGCAAACCAAGCAGTCACATGTCTGGGCAGAAAGCAAGACTTTGTCTGACATTGATCCTCTGAACATCACAAGCTTTGATATGGAGCTTTGTTTGAATTTAATTTCCAGACCTGAATCATGCCTCAGAGCCTTGGTATCAAACATAACATCACATGCCTAAAGTAATAATTTGATCGTAAGATGTGACGTTTCTTATCACTAAGAATCAGCAAAGCCCAAGCAAAGACAAAGGTGGACGATGGCTGTTCAGACCATCAACATATCCACACTAGCTATTTTTATATTATTATTTTTCAGCAGTTGTTTTGTTTTTCTCTCTGTTAAGAACTCCCCCCTGTTTGGCATTTGACTCTATAATATTAGATGTAGTTTGACCTTTCTCTCTCCCTTTTTGATCACGGCGGGCAGTACACCTGCCTTCCAAACTCACAGCTCGGGCTCGATCTCTGCTCAGGACGTCTGTTTATTATTCACCTTTTATATTCACAGTTCCTTTATGCTATAGCTCAGGCCTGGGCAATTAATTTCTACTGGGGGCCACATGAAAAATCTGAACTGTGTTGGAGGGCCAAACCAACAATAACTTGAACTTTATTTTGCTCAATATAAATTTTCTCCTATTGTAAAAAACAGTAATTTATATATTTTGATAAGCTGCTACTGGTAATCAGAAGTATAAGAATATTCTGTAAATATTTAAATTGTAGTGTAGGTCTAGCTAGCATCATCTGTCTCTGTGCAGACAGACTCGAGATACGTGTGACCGAACTTAAACAATAAAAAAGCCAGGCTTTTCAAAATAAAAGTAACACAGTTTTATTGCACCAAAATAAAAGCGGTGTTGCGGTTTGTCTGTCATAATTAACAAATGAATGAGTGTTAATGCTCATTGCCATAAATACTCGTTCATTTGGTATTTATGATTGACACACCACAGACCGGACAGAGATGCACAAAGGACCGTACGTGGCCCAAAAGCCTCCAACACTGATGACCCAGGTTCAATCCCCGCTTGGTTAGATGGTCTGCGACTGAGCTGACACAGGCAGCCCAGGGTCTGCATTTAGATCCACCACTCAGTTCTTCCACTATAACAATTCCAATGTCTCACCTGTGTTATGTGTTATTTATTTATATGCACTTAATCTTTATTGTAATCTTTTTGTTTACTTCTCCAAGTATTATTCTGTTGGTTCGTCCACGACATTACACACAAACATCCCACATGATCTGCCGTTTTGGAGAAGATCCGTACGCTTGCCCATTTTTCCAGCTTCCAACACCTCAGCTTTGAGAACTGACTGTTTACTTTCTGACTAGCACATCCCACCCCTTAACAGGTGCCACTGTAACAATATAATCAATGTTATACACGTCACCTATCTGTGATCTGTGTGTGTGTGTGTGTGTGTGTGTGTGTGTGTGTGTGTTCAGTTTTAGTAAGAGATTAATGGAACACTGCGACAGACAGTAAAATTGCCTTTTGTTTCATATTTACAGCCCTGTCGTTTTATATAGTGTTCATGTGTCAGGATTTTATTCTCATCTTATAAGTAACACAAGTTCACAATCTTGGCATTGCAGATTTATAATCATTTTTCTTCGTTGTCGATTCAATCATTTATATGAATGAACATTCAGTCATTATCTGAGTTACTTATCCTACTGAGTTGTGGAGGATGCTGGAGTTTATCCCTGTGCTCATTGAGTGGAAGGAAGGGAAATACCCTAGACAGATCACCAGTCTATCACAGGGCAGATACACAGACACACACTTGAAAAATTAACATGATTGTAAATGAATCATATAATAAAACCACAAGAAACCGAACTGTTAAAAATAAAACGAATCATGTGCCAAAAGTGAAAATCTATCATGTGAATAAATCACATGTAATAATGAATAATGTAAAGCAAATGGTGAAAACGACTCATTGTAAATTGGCTCATTTAGCCATGTGATTAAGGAATCACATTTACAAATAAATTAATCATATGAAGGGTGGCGCTGCAGTTAGAGTGTGTGCGACACAGCTTCAGGGATCTGGGGTTATGGCTTCAGACCTTGCTGTGGTCTCATGTAGGTTTTCTCCAGGTGCTCCGGTTTCTTCCCAACTCCCGAAAAACATACATGGTAGGAGAATTGGATGTGTTAAATTGCCCTGGGTGTGTGTGAGTGTGTGAGGAAATGGGTGTATATGTGTGGTATACTGGGCTGGATTAGGACTCTGTCCATATTCCTGCCTTGTGCCTAATGATTCCGAGTGGGCTCCGGATAAACCGGTGACCCTGAGGATAAGAGAATGACTGACTGACTGAATCATGTGACAAATAACATCAGAACAATAAATCATGCAAAATGAAAGAAAGAAAGAAAGACATGTGGAATTAAATCATGTGGGGGGGGGGAATCCAGGCAATACACATGAATCACATGAATCATATAAAATGATTCAGCTGTGGCAATGAATCATCTGGAAAAACATTAATATTAAGGAATCATGCGGTGCAAAAACAAACTCATATGGGAAAAAACACCAAACTATAAGTGAATAATGTCAAACTGAATGTTGAACAAATCACATCTGAGCATCAAAACATGAAAAAAAAAAATTTAAACACGACGTATAAACATCCAAACCCACACGTAAGAGTAAATGACGTGATTATCCTGATAGATTTCTGTAACGTGTGTGTGTGTGTGTGTGTCATTCTGTACAGAGTGTATTCCCACCTCACACCCACAGTGTGTACTCAGGGTATCCTCCAGATCGTCCACAAACCCCTGACCAGGCAAAGTGCTCACTGAGACACGTATAAAACCATAAAAACGACTGACGTAAAGGTCTTCATTCCTTCACAGCTCAGCCAGAAGATCTCAGACAAGTGAAGGTGAAGAAGAGAAACAGAATATGAAATGAGGCTCGCTTCAATTTCACCCTCCAGGCGATTCCCTTTCATTAACTTTCATTCAGCTGCTTTCACTCGTTCTCATCTTTCTCTCTCTCGCTCTCTCTCTCTCTCTCACACACACACACACACACACACACACACACACACACACACACACACATCATCTCTCTCTATTGGTGACTTTCTCTTCACTGTTATTAGTGTCATAGATGTAAATTACCTTATTTGTATTCTCTCTCTCTCTCTCTCTCTCTCACACACACACACACACACACACACACACACACACACACACACACGGAGAGAGAGAGAGATTAGTTCTTATATACGGTATCTTCTAGAGGTTAGTCCACCCCTGTGCAATTTCACTTAAATATCAAATAATTCAAAACTGTATCACCTTACAGTAATGACATTATTTCTAAGTTAAACAGTGGGTATTTTTTTTTTTTGTTAAAAAAATTGACAATTTAGATTTACTATATTAAAATTACAGGCCCCACACTAGGAACTCAATGCAACAAAAATGTTTCATTTAACTCAGAGTTCACTAATAAGAGGACCACGGTCTGAGCCCAGACCCAGATATTGTCCTATTCAGACCGAGGTCTATGGTGTAGGTTAAGCAGACCAATAACAGGTGTTGACAGTATAACATGTGATGCTCCTTAGCCAATCAGATGTGTATATTATATTTATTCTCGAAGCTGACAGTTTTGAACCATCATGTTTTGTGTTCTGAGACCCACTCAAGTCTGATCTCAGGACACAGAAAATAATCAGACCCACTAAACACATAGAAAACCCACTTTAATTCTTATTCATCCAGTTCATTGTGAAAATAAAAAAACAATAAACACTGTAGAAATATATTAAATTGTAATGTTTCTGTAATTTGATTTGATGTTTAGTTGTTGACATAAACATAAAATGTTTAACATAAAATATTGAGAAAACTCTACCTTAATATATAGGATATGGTTTTAAATTATGTTAAGTTAAACATTATGAAGTTCTGGATCTCAGCTTGAGGACATTTTCTCTAACTGGATGTTACTAAAAATTAATTAAATAACCCTGATTTAATGTGTCCACTTTAATTTTTTGATGACAGACTCAATCCTCCTCAGCATGAAACATACCAGCGCTGCACAAATGTCTGGAGATTTTCTTCAGAGACAATGTTTTAACTGTTTTTTTTTTTTTTTTTGCTGGAGTGGTGGTGTTGCTTTACGTTTCTCTTTAAAATGCCCCAAAGGTGTTGTATTGGATTTAAATCAGGTGACATACTTGCCCAGGTCATCGTCTTACTTTTTCCCCCTCTCTTTTGTGCCAGACATGTTGGACTCCACAGAAACTCAGCACATTTATCTTGATCTCATCTGACCAAAAATGAGCTCCAAATATTTATTAAGCTTCTTTTTGTGTTCTTTAGTGAAGTTTAATCTTGTTTTGCGCTCAGAAGGGGTCCAACATGTTTGGCATGAACCTGGTCAGGACTACCACAGTGAATGCATCATTCTAGACAAAGGATTATGAAGTTTATCAAAGCTCTCTGAACAAATGTAAGAATTTAAATACAAGGAAAATATAATAGCAGGTGAAGTTATACCATATGTTATACCAAGTAAATTCAATAAGTTAAGGATTGCTTTGTTGATCTTATTTAAATATTTAAACATATGATCCAGAGTGCGAAGTTTTTCGTTAGCACGTGCGCATTTAAAGTTTCTTTATTTGCTACAGGGTCTCCCTGGTGTTCTGCAGGGTCTTGCCCATCCTTCTTCTGGACAACATGACCTGTATGCTAGCACTGACACTGCCTAGCTAACAGCTTTTAAAAAAGTAGCTATCAGGGTATATTATCAGAAATATTTTAAAAGAAAACTGTGACATGTAATAGTACATTTGGAAAAACATTCCCCCAGGTACATGAAAATAATTTGCTGTTTGATTGTAAAAGTCACACTTTCCAATAATGGCTAGCTAACTAGGTTTAAGTATTAGAGAGTTATAGCAGGAAATATGCTTGTTGTAGCCCATCCATCATAGTTCAGGATTAAAAAATAAGATAAGATTTATGTAGCTTAAAATTATATGTCAGCAATCCTGACACAATCACTAACATTACTGTGTTAGGTAATCATTTATTTATATGAGATTATTTATGTTTTGTAAATATGCAATTTAAGTTAAAACTTAAGAAACGTTTTTATAGCTGAATGTTTGATTTACTAAAATATTTGCTTGTAATGAATTGACACATTTTTAAAAGTTGACTGGACTTTTTTTACAGTGAACTTTTGCACGACTCCATGAATGAACTTCACAAACTGCAGATCCTCAGTGTTCCAATCGAGACATTTAACTTCCAATATTAACTTTTAATGCTGAAATAAACTATTAAAATGGCAATTAAAATGAACAAGCCTACCAAAAAGCTGGGTATACAATTGAGCAGAATACTAATAATAATACAAATCAAACTTCGGAAAAATAATATGTGATTTATTATGCAATCAGAAAGTCCCATTGTGTTCAACTGCTAATTTATATTCAGACACCGTTCGTCCTCATTAACCTTTCCTGGTGCATCTGTCAAGCTGATGAAGATTTGCTCATAGCTGATGGACACATCGACTTTAAATCCTCTCTGAAAGGCAAAAGCTAGAAGCTGAGCATATCTGTGTTCTCTGTGGAAATATCTGGGAACTCTCCAAGTCTTGGCACAGCTTCCAAAGACTTTCATTTGTGAATGATGAAGGTGTGTGATGGGAAAACTCTGCTAGGTCCATGAATACACTCTGATCAGTAATTCACAGTTGCTGTGAGATTTTTGGCTCGTGCTCTGTGTTTGGGACCTTCACCTTAATCTACGCTGTCTGCCATGGTGGTTTTGGCTGCCTGAATTTCTTCTTTCTTTCACAGTAGAATTAAAGCTAGTTTAATTTAGTCTTAAAACATAAGTATCTTGGGTAGAAGCCTTATATACCTTATATAGCCTTATATATA
>JAOVVF010031862.1:0-11751 GCA_028565595.1 Duopalatinus emarginatus | reverse complement strand
GGTTCCCTTATGAGTCTGGTTCCTCTCAAGGTTTCTTCCTTTTGTCATCTCAGGGAGTTTTTCCTTGCCACTGTCGCGAAGGGATAACTTTTCTAATAATTCTATAAATGTATAACTCTTTTCATGATTTTCTGTAGAGCTGCTTTGAGACAATGTCATTGGTAAAAGCTCTATACAAATAAAAATGAATTAAATTGAATTTAATTAATTTAACTTAATATTATTATTATTATTATTATTATTATTATTATTATTATTATATTTATTTGTTTATTTATTTATTTTTTAAGCACTTTTCAAACACATTAATACCTAGTTCTGCTGTAACAGGTAACATTTACACTCAACATCCCCTTAATTAGAAACACCTGTACACCTGGACATTCGTGTCATTATCCAGTCAGCCAATCGTGTGGCAGCAGCACAATGCAGAACATCATGTGGCTAAATGGGTAAGAGCTTTATTTAATGAATCTTCACATCAAACATCTAGAAAAAACTCAGAATTCTATAATAATAATAATAATAATAATAATAATAATAATAATAATTCTTTTAATTGGCTGAATCGACTGGAATCCAGTTCATGTGCCTCAGAATGTTTAAGTTAATGACCTCCTCCTCTGTCCCCTTCTTTAACATGTCCCCATAATTTTTTTTTTTTTTTAATTATTTTTATTATTTACTTTCGCTCACTCTCTACTTTTCTGCTGCTGATGAAAGAAGGAGGAGTTACCCGCTCAGTTAGCAGGTCGTGCGCTGTAGGCTTTTGGGCTCTGATCTCTTTAATTTTTCACTCATTCAAACCGCAAATTCACACTACACTGCTGCTACATGGGATGTTTAAGATATTTAGAATGATTGATTATATTTTCAAAAATGTCTGATTATTTTCCAAAACTTGGACCTGGTCTTTGGTCTGTAATTGGTCTTCATGGATAGGGTCTTCAAGGAGATTGTCACCTTCTGCACAGGTCAAATCTGTTTAACTAATTATATGACTTTTATTGGCAACTAGTAACACAAGAACTCAATCATGAGTTTCAAACAATCACACTGGGCTTGTTTGACCTAACCGGGTGTCTCACAGAACGATCACCTCCTTGCTTGGTACAGTATGTACTGGTTAGTTCTTTTTTAGTTAGTGTGATCTCTATCTGCACCTTCAGAGTGTGACAATGGCACACGCCATTATAATCTTGCAAGTAAGAGGTGGCTACAGGTTTCAGAGCCAGGTACTGCAGTTGCTGTCCACAGGCTGTGTGAGCTGAGAGACATTACAAAATGTAAAAGTCCTTACTTAAGAAAGGAAACCCACAGAAATCCACACCCACTCACTGAGACGCACACAGACATACACACGTCATTTCCCAGAACACACTGCAGCCTACAATTACAGCCTACAAACATGGCCCCCACCACCTCGAGCTCAGAGCACACTCATTCATATGCATGTTCACTTTCCCCCCAGAGTACTATCTCACACACACACACACACACACACACACACACACAAACACACATCATTACAGCCAATAACCATCCCGCACAGCATAAATATATCTCAGTGTACACACTTATCTGTTCATATCAAGTGTCTTATTTTCCCTAGTTATTACCTATTTTTTTTGTTTGTTTTGTTTTGTTTTTTATTTTTAATATTGTGTCTTGCTCTCTGATGCTGTTTGCTGATTCGTTGACCCTGTCTGTCCATGTTTACTCTTCTGCCTTACATTTTGGATTTGTCTGCATGCTGTTTAACATAATTCTCTACAAGTGCACCCAGCTCTGTCTCCTGTAAGTTATATATAACACACACACACACACACACACACACACACACACACACGTTTGACATAATTATAAATACTAACCCTGACACTAACCTTAACCTTATCTAAGAAAGTTAAACAAGAACAAAAACACTTATTTTATTTGCGACCAGCCAAAAGTCCTTACAAAGTAAAAAAATATTAGATTCCTATACTTGTGGGGTCCTCACAAAGATATGTATAAACACACACACACACACACACACACACACACAACTGCAAATTAATGTCTACCACTGCTGCACACAATCTGCATTGTGAAAACTGAATACACACACACACACACACACACACACACACATATGAATGCACCATTTTTGGCTGAGATTATTAATTTTTGTCTTTTTTCACCAGGTCTGAACACTGAAATATTAGCACACTTTTACCATATAATTCACTCATGTAGACAGAGTGTATAGCGCGTCCTAGTTTTATGAACTCTGAGAGGAAACGACCAGCTTCCTGTTTCAGATGTGACTCTCAAGACGTATAGTGCACATAGTCTTACAACAGAGTTCCAGCAGAGAATTTGCTTTTTTATTTCTTAGTTTTATAGTTTTCATTTCTAAATGGGACTGTGGCATGAGATGATTTCCTTAATGACATTACACTTGACGAAACGACAACAGAACGAACCTACTTCAGCCTTTCTTCGGCTGTTACTAAGAAACCTCACTCTCTGTTTTACGCACGAAGTCAGCTGTGCTATTCTGGGGATCCAAAAACCAGGAAGTGAAGTTCACCTCTGAAACACTACTCTTATTTTTACTTATTCCTAGACAGAGAAAAGGAAGGATTTAAAAAATTCCTAAGAAGAGGAAGATCAGATTATCTCATATCTGGTAGCCTCATACAGGGAAATTCTTCTTAAACACACACACACACACACACTGAGATACACACACACACTGACATACACGCAGCATCCACACTAAAACATCTCCGATAGCATCACTTGACAAATGCAAACGATCCGAATTCTCTTTGCATATGTGGCATGCTTATCAGCAGTGTATCAGCGGTGGTTTCCTTATTATAGAAACATGGTGTTATATTTGGCCTTGCACATGCTTACTGTGCTGATAGATGCATTTACTTTAAAATATATAGAAATATATATAATATACAGCTTTGCAAGACACATATAAAACATGCGTTTGTGTGCAGTGGATACAAACAGTGTCTACGTGCAGGGGTGGATGGGCTTCAGTTAGAGAGAGACGTTGCAGGCATGTTTGTCAGACCTGTGTATCAGACCATATGCAAACCACAGAACACAGGAAATAGACGGAAACACAAAAACCCTCTTGTTGGACCCTTTGTGTTCTCCCTCTCCCTTTTTCATACTCTCGCTCACTCTTTACTTTTCTGCTGGTGATGAAAGAAGGAGGAGTTACCCGCTCAGTTAGCAGGTCATACGCTGTAGGCTTTCTGGGCTCTGATCTCTTTAATTCTTCACTCATTCAAACCGCAAATTCACACTACACACCCGAAAGGATTCAGATTATGGGAAATCTCTCATGTTTCACAGTAAGGTAGGTCATCGAAGAACTTATTGACTTGTGATGTCCATGAACAGGAATGTGAAAATGTTAGTATGTATGGTTTCTCATGTCACTTGGTGGATGTGCACGTAGTGTAGCTTTACTCTAAAGGCATACTATACTCAGATGAAAGATACATCTTAGTATTAGTATCGCTCTCTCTCTCTCTGTGTGTGTGTGTGTACAACATATGTATGCATGCATGTATATATCTATGTATATATGTGTGTATGAGATACTAACACTAACCCTTGATGATGGCACACCAGTACCAGTGACAACAAAAGGTATTTCAGAGTGTGTGTCTGTAACAGGGCTGTCTAGTAATAAAAATGTGACAGAATATAACAAAATCCATAAACTGTGAAACCCTATACCATGTTCACCTCTGGTAATCTTGTGTTCCTGTCTCGTTTCCTTAGAAAAGCCAAAAGTCAAGGCGATGGTAAGAATCCTTCTTTATTTCCTCCTTATTTATCTCTCCTTATTGCAAATAGCAGAATAGCAATGAAAGCAAGACTGATAAACAGCACGTTTTGGCTGTCCAGATGACACCAATGTTTACGATCCTGGGTGGTCTAATTGCAGGATTTATTTATTTAATTGTTTGTTTATTTATCGATAACACTTTGTTAACACGATGCATCTGAGACAGTGATGTGTAATCACTACATTGTGCAATACCCAGCTGCGTGGTGCAATATGCCGTTATAAGAACAGTAAGGAAACTCAAGCATGCTGAACAGATGTGTATTTTAATCAAGTGAATCATCCTAAATAACATTAGATTCGTGTTTAACGTTTGTTTTCCTGGCAACGCCTACATAACTTCCACTAATGAGTAATATATTAATCCTAGTGCTTCCATAATGGCGAATGAATAATGAAGCGTATACAGCCATAACAACCAATGAACTTCATTTACATTATGACGTGTCTTAAGATAAATGATGATGTAGGTATAAAGTAAGTAAATCTGGAAAAGGTTCCCTACTCTCAGCCAAGAGGGTTTATTAGGTGAAGAACTGATAACGATAGATAAGTGATAGAGCATCTTTAAGATCATAAGTCTGTCTGTTGTAGATTTAAGACAAGATGACCAGGAGGAAGACTGTCAATTTGTATAGTTATGTAAAATAACGTGGACTCCATAACTGATGCTCTCTCTCCCTCTCCCTTCTGTTCTTCTTCTCTCTCTCTTTCTCTATGTGTCTCTCCAATTGCTGTGTCTTCCAATGTACTGGCCCCAACAGGACAGGTGAGGATGTGGCTGAAATAATGTCAGTTGTTGTATCAACATTGAAACAATTTATCAAGTCGTTTGGGTGAAACAATGTGGCAGTATCAAACTTTTCAAAAGCAATACAAAAACCAACGCTTATTTAACATTGACCGAGACATTGATCAAACTGTGAATTAACATTGAAATGCTTGTTTTGCAGATTGTTATTAAATTGTGGTTGTATTTCATTGATACAAATTAGGTTGGATGATGGGTTTTGAACATGGAGACTTGGCTTAGCCTCAAACCTTCCGTCATCCATATGACTAAAGTTGTGCAAATTATTACAGAATTTTAGTAAACTTGTGCAATCAGGCACAGCAGGTTCCTGCTGACAATTATAAATACTCCTACATACGCAGTGGGCTGTAATATTAAAACACCACCCAGTCAACTTTTAAATACAGCATCACACCCACCAAAACAGATCTGCTAGAAGATAGTACATTTCGTAGAAAAAGCTAAGTTTAACACCAGTCACAGTTACATTTCTTGATTTTTGATGTATATCTACTGGCGTACTGAATGAGAGGCGGTTATGCTGTTAAAATGAAAAATAGCTAATATATCTAAAAAAAAATTAATTATCAGATTTCCACTTCAGTAATAGAACAAGAGCTTGGTTCATTATTACAGCTACCATTATTTTATATCTTGGTACTGAGCCCATAATATACTCAAAGACATCGTTAGTGGAAATGAGGCCACGAACAAAAGGTCTACCATAAATCTAAACATCACAGCATTCGTTTACAGAATGACAAAAACAGTAGGTGCTTTTTTTAAAGATTAGAAAGTTTCATCATTACTTCTGCAGTTTCAGAGAAGGCTTTTGCAGATTACCAAAGATCTTTCTTGAGTAGAAGCATCAGAGTCAGGATTTTTCAATAGTGTCTAGACCACAGGCTTTTAACACAAACATAAAAAATAAAAAGAAAAACAGAAAATGCAGATTGAGGAAAGAAACTATTGTTTTTAGTTATATATTTCTGTCAAATATACTACAATGTTACATCAAATGATGTTACAGGAGAAATTGAAACATAAAGTTAACATAAATTTGATTATGTAAAAAGAAGATGATAACAAGCACTGATATAAACACTGAACAGGAGTCTATGTAGTATATTGCCAATAACAGCTCTATATTACATAAACAGTACTAGTACACAGGGTTAGGGTTAGGGTAAGGTTAATTATATTTAATATCTATCTTCAAGTGCATTTCATTTGGGCCTTGGATTGTAATTACAGCATAATACAGAAGTGTGAAAAAGTCTTAGACACTCTATTCTGTTATAGTACCAGTTATATTATAGATGTGTATTTTATAAATTCAGTACAAAAATTTAGGTTTGATTTTGAACAACATTCAGGATAGGTTTACTGAGGTCATCTCTCTACTCACATCACTTTGCACTGCTATTCAATATTTAAATATTCAAACCTTCAGTATTGCACATTCATCATTTATACAAATATACTTTTCATAGTAGTTTTAATATTTTAGTTTTTATTGACGAACAATAAGACAAATGATTAACAATGTAAAGAATTAAAACTTTAACAATGAATAAGAACTAAATTGTTAATTTATGGAAATTCCATAAAATGTATATTTTTATTCTCTGTAATCCTGAACATACACATTTACACACACATGAATGACATCTACATTCTTATATATTCATATATAATAACAGTAATAAATCCACACATTTGGTAAATTAATACTGAGAGAACATAAATGAATAAATACTTGTTAAATCAAAAGTAAGTAGGGGGGGAGGGTGTGTGTTAATCAGTCAGCTGGAATTGTTTGAAGTAGATTAAAGTATAAACTGAATGAAATCTATTTATTATAAAATGCAGGAGTATTACCTTTTAAAGTAAACCTTATCTTTTCCAGTCTAAAAAAAGTACACAACATCATGGAGCCATAAAGAAACCAAAGGTGGTTTCGGAGACTTCAAAAAAAAAAAAAAATTACGGCAGCTCGCCAATTCAGAAGTGAAGGCTAGAAGATCTGAGTGAACTCCTGAAAACTAAAATGACCCAGAGGATAGGCCACAAACTGAGGCAGAGGGAGAGAGGGACATGCATTAATCTTTATGCCTAAAAATGTATTTATTAATTCAGAATAGTCAGACCTAAAAAAAACCCCATGTGATTTAAATTTAGATGGTGAGGTGCAGCACTTATCACACTGATCAGTGACCACACTTGGAAACAGTTTAGACAGCTGAGACTTGGATCAGTAAACTCTTCTAGTAAAAGAGTTAACGTTCAAAGCTGTAAGATACAAATATATCCTAGATAAGTGATTTTTGTGTTAGATCTACGTTCAATTGATCATCCCACTATTTCCTTATTATAAATTTTACGTCTGCTTTGTATCTGTGCAATAATGTGCAGTAATACTTATTATAGTAATATTAATTATGCTCTTGTTTTACTTTTCCTTTACTTAGTACTGCTGTAATACATTTACAGGGATTAATAAAGTGATTTTTTTTCCATCTATCTATTTACATAATAATAATAATAATAATAATAATAATAATAATAATAATAATAATAATAATGTTGAAGATTTGGCACATTCTCTAAAACCAGTAAATATAATTATAAATATAATTATTTTTTTCTAATTTTTCTAAGATTTCTTAACTCCACACAAACTATTCCTGGGACTACTATTCAAGAAAAAGCCAAGTATACACCTAATACTGACATTCTTTAGTTTATCACTGTTTACTGCACATTATTGTATTTTCCTTTCAATATTAGCATTGAGTAGAAGTTATATAGACGTATTAAAGACTTCGCTTCATCACATTTGCTTCAAGTTACATTTGCTTTACAAATTATTTTGCATAAGACGTTTCCACAGTACTGTATATTCATATGCACATATGCACATATGCACAATGCGGATGGCTGAAATACATAAGCCGAAAGAATTTATTGCACAACCTAATTAAGTTCTCTAATATATCTCCGAGTTTATACTTCCATACCGAGTGGACTCCTCTGACCTGAAGAGTGAGGGTGTTTATTGTATACAGGCTGCAGCGTATTGCTTTTTGCCACTTGTCGTTGGTTGTTTGACATTCAAATAAGACCCACAGTCTCGCTATTGTTTCTGCCATGTGCATAGCAACGGCCTGTGAACACTAATGACAGTCGTGAGTTTTAGGGATCTGAGTTTTATAATGGTGTGACTCCTGAGTACCACCATGAGAAATAATGCTGATGAGTAGTTTTACTATAATTTCTTTAATAATATAACTGGATTTCCCTGGCAGGATAGAAACTACACCCTTTCATGATAATAATCAAGGCAGGAAGTATAAAAACACACTGACTCTCATTATCAGTACTAAAGGTCAACCAGTAAACATGTTCAGTTAGAAAACATCTAACATGACACATTTAGTAAGGATTGTGTATTTATAAAAGAGTTAAACATACAGTTAGAAAACTGAAAGCACATTACAGTTTCATTAGCATGACACATTTACACTGTCTTAAAGTAAGTTATTTTGTGTGTGTGTGTGTGTGTGTGTGTGTGCACGTGTGCACCGGGGGTGTGAGACTGTGTCTCTTTGTGTCTATGTGTTTATGTATGTTTGTTTGTGTCTGTGTGTGTGTGCGTGCATGTGTGCGTGTGTGTGTGTGTGTGTGTGTGCGTGTGTGTGTGTGTGTGTGCGTGTGTGTGTGTGTGTGAGAGAGAGAGAGAGAGACTGTGTTTCTTTGTGTCTATGTATTTATGTATGTGTCTATGTATTCATGTATGTGTGTGTGTGTGTGTGTGTGTGTAAGAGAGAGAGAGAGAGAGAGAGAGAGAGAGAGAGACTGTCTCTTTGTGTCTATGTATTTATGTGTGTGTGTGTGTGTCTGTATCTCTGTGTGTATGCATGTCTGTGTCTATCTGTGTATAGCATATTCACAGACATAGCATATATAGCATATACACATGCATACTACGTGTGTGATTCTGTCTCTGCTTATGTATGCATGTGTGTGTATGTGTGTATGTGTGTCTGTGTGTGTATGGGTGTGTGCACACATTTAGATTGTGTTACTGTGTTTACCTTTTTTTTTAAGATGATGTGGTTTATGTCATGTTGAGCTATTTAAGTCTGTTTCTAAAACACCAGCTCATGATCCTCCCACACATTACTAAATCTAATTCAGATCATACACAGCCTGTTAGAGGAAAAATGTTTTTCATGACAATGAACAGAACCTATTAATTCAAGACTATACCACTATTTCAAATCAACAAGCTGTTGATGTCTTCGTTCTTGGTAATCAGAAGGCATTGATTAATTTTCTACGAAAGAAGCCGTGACAGTAGTGCAATACATAGAACAGGAAATTAGTTAATAACAATGTTTTAATGACATTCGACATCATTTAGCACACACAAGGTATTAAAATTTAATAACTAAAAAACATTGTTTTCTGTTGTCAAATAGGAAAAAAAAATATTTTTGGATGTGTTGTTATTGGGACACCTCATTTTGGGTGGTAACAGTAACTCAGCATCACACTGGGCCAAAATCACACTGATGTGTCATTGTTTATTCTGATATAACACATTATTATTCCTTAATTAGTTTTTGAAAGTGCAACAGGTATAATGTTACTACTGGAGTAATAAATTAGGGCAATAATAAATTACAGCATCTCACCAAAAAGAGTAAAGGCTAGAAGATCTGAGTGAAAACTGAAATGACCCAGGGGGAGAGGGAGAGAGGGACATGCATTAATCTTTATGGCTGAACATGTATTTATTATTTTAGAATAGTCAGACCTAAAAACTAAATTTAGATGGTGAGGTGCAGCACTTATCACACTGATCAGTGACCACATTTGGAAACAGTTTAGGGAGCTGAGACTTGGACCAGTAAACTCTTCTCATACATAATTCTAGTAAAAGAGTTAACGTTCGAAGCCGTAAGATACAAATATATCCTAGATATAAATGATTTTTGTGTTAGATCTAGGTTCAAATGATCATCCCACTATTTCCTTATTATATATTTTACGTCTGCTTTGTATCTGTGCAATAATGTACAATAATATTTTGCTCTTGTTTTACTTTCACTGTACTCTTTAATATACATACATACAATTTTTTTTTCCCTGTGACACCAATTTTTAATCTCTATCCAATTACCAGACATATTTAATATTCTGAGGTTAAAATGTTCACCATTTCCCTCCTTTGCACACAATATTTCTGCCTGCCTTATACATATAGATAACTAGCAGTAACTATACAGATTTATCATTTTAGCTAGATTTAATAGACAAATGGTAGGTTTTAGTTTTACATGAATGAATGGAAAACATTCTACATTTTTTAAATCTTGACTGAAAATGAGGGTATCCCAATCACCTGCTGAATGATTAGGCTTACTTGTGTAAGATGGTGTAATGGGGCCCGGGGCCTACAGGGGGACAGAATTACTGTCAGAAGGTACAAGACAAAAAAGCTGCACAACTGCTTAGCTTATGTGCCATTAAATAAAAAGGGAAAGTGAAGGTGAAGCAACTGATTGATTGACCAACTTTACTTGCACAGACAGTTTGACCTCTGTGTTTTACTCATCTGTGCAGGGAAACATGCACACTAGGGGGCAGCGAACACTTGCCCAGAGCAGGGGCAGCTTCCACCCATGTCACTGTATATATATGTATAAGCAGTTCAGTTAAGCTTAAGTTGATTCTGTGTAGCTTATATTAGGCAAATCTACCAGCTACATGTAAAACATAGTTTTAAAATGTATTTTATTTTAGTATTAATTTCCCACTATGGTCAACCTGCTAAAGTTTTAATCTCAAAATATAAATATAGCTCATCAGGTCTTAAGTGTTGGCTATACATATATGTACAGCCATGCAGGATAGTACTATGTATAGTACACTATTTTCTCCTGTAGTCCATTTACCATACACAAGTCTTTGTTTTCTTTTAAAGTTTCAACAAAACATTTTGCTACAATAACGCTTTGTACACTGCTCCATTTTGCCTGCATGTCCTAGCCACACAGTTTACCTTATCATTGTTTACTTCTACAGTCCAAACAGATCCGGAATTGTGAAAAAAGGTTTTCAGGAAGTGCAACGTCTCACACAACGTTGCAAAAATCCTGTATTATTCTAAGCAAATTTAAAGCAACAATTCTTCCAGGAATTTACTATTTACGAAGTTGTCAAGATTTCTTGGTGACATTTTATATTGTTCCTCTAACACCTGCATAACGATACTGAACTATAGCCTGGTCTGAGGATGTACTATAGGATGTTTATTATTGAAAATGCATTGCTGTTGTGTATATATGATTTTTAATGCTATATATGACTATTGATGGTATAACTGACATGAGCCAATCATGAAGTGCATTCATATATTTAAACAGAAATTGTCACATTTATAGAATTTAACAGTAATTTACAGTAAACATTTAAAGACAAAATCATTTAAAGTAAAGCACTGTTATATATCTACTACAGGTAAGTGGTCAATTGAAAACCCCGTTACAGTTCCTCATTAGGCTGCCACGTTTATTCGAAGCAGCTTCAGAGCAGTTAAAGCGTTTTACTCAAAGACCAAACCATGGCTGCTGCTGCTTGGATTTGAGGTCAGAGTTTTTTTGAACTATAGCTCAACAGCTTGAAAGCTAAGACACCACTTCCCCCAAGAATGGGTGTTGCACCCATTCAACTACCTCAACAGCTGAATTTCCTCACAGTAATAGACTTTAATGTTTAAACTCAATCGAAACCAAAACTGTTTACTAGTATATAAAGTTTAACTCAAGGATTCAGAGATTTGTGTCTGCCTAAAAATGCCTTAAAATAAGGATTTTATTCTTTGTATTGCCTTTATATTAAAATTGAATAAATATAATAAAGGGCTACTTTTTAATACAATTATATATATACAGTATTGTGTAAAAGTCTTAGGCACATATAAAGAAATGCTGTGATGAGGTTTTTACTATTTGAAAGAAAACCCCCACAATGAGCAGTAAACAGTAATAAAGTAAAGAAAGTTAGGATTCGGTTTGACTACACT
>JAOVVF010031861.1:0-10000 GCA_028565595.1 Duopalatinus emarginatus | reverse complement strand
TACAGAGACCCGATCTCAGAGGCTGGATTCATCCTAAGTACCGAAGTGCACTATGAAGTAGGGCAGTGTACATATGTACATATGTCTAGACCGGAAACACAGCAGAGTATCCTACTATTATATTACTGTTATATTAGGATTATTCTCTTCTTCTTACCTGATTTAGATGTGTTTATATGGAGCAGGTGGATGGAGGTGAGTTCTTTTTTCTTTTTCAACAACACACACACACACACACACACTCATATATATATATATATATACATACATATTGTATGTGTGTGTATACACATGCTGTATGTGTGTGTGTGTGTGTGTGTGTGTGTGTGTGTGTGTATACACATATATATTAAAAAGAGAATAAAATGAGAATAAAAAAATGAAAGCTGAACTGAACCGTGGCCGTTTCATCAAAAGAGGATCAGACTGTATTATTTCTCGGTTTCATCAAAAGCTAACAGTTTGACCCTGAAGCCTTTTTTAAGATGCTATTTCTTTTAAATTGGAACATACGGTATTTAGTTATTTTTGGATGTAGAGTAATCTATCGAAAAAAGTCGAGACATATTTATAAAGCCCAGGTCATTTTATAGTCTACTGCTGTAAAGAAAAAGGAATTTAAAAACACAAGAAAAAAAAAGAAGGAAAGAAAGAAATAAAGAAAATGAACAAAAATAAGATATATTTGTGCTAAAACAGACTTACTATATTATTATTATTATTATTATTATTATTATTATTATTATTATTATTATTACAATCAATGAACAGAATAAAATCCACTCTAAATTTAATAAACTAAATAAATCTAGAATTAAATAAATCTAAATAAACTCAAAATTATATATGTATTTATAAAATCTAGCTAAATGTCTTGCAATAAATAAAAAGAAATTCAAATGTTTAAGAAATTTCCATGAAAGAATAAAGCATATATAATAAGTAAAACTTTGAGTTTACGCAGTTTACACAATGTTGTTGTTATTATTATTATTATTATTTTTATTATTATTAATCGGTTTACATTGCTTGTGCTTGTCACTTGAATAAAAAAGTCGTAGAGTTAATGCTAGTTAGTATTAGTCAGTAATGTTTTACTCTTTTTTGACTCTTAAAATTAGTACAGGAACTTTCTGAAGCCCTACAAACACCATGGTGTACTTGTACTAGTAGCAGATATCACACCGTTTGAGAGATTCGAACCAACTGAATCGTCATGACGCATCACATAAACAAAGCAGGCGCACATTTTTAACCGAGGCGTGTGCTTCACTCCTACAGTTACGAGGAGATTACAGGCGCCGCTTCGGTCGCGTTCAGCCTCAGCATGGTTTTCTGCTCACTTCTGTCCTGAGCGTTCCGAGGCTCAGGGGGCGTGTCTGAGAGTCGCAGTCTCTGAGGGTTGGAGTGTCTGATAGTCGGCGTGTCTGGGGGTTGGAGAGTCTGAGGGTCTGAGGGTCCAGACACGGTGGAGGACACCATGCTGGGGACAGGATTCACAGATGGCAGTGATCTCCTGCGGATTCTCCGAGCCGGTGAGTGATTTCAGGTTATCGGTACAGCAGAGGCAGAATGATTTACTAGTGAAAGACTCTGAAGTTAGGGTGCTTCTATCAAGGGTACAATGTTCTACCTAGGTACGAGAGAATACACTGATTAAACCTCCGAGTTACTGAGTGACCTTATCACGTGACGCACCTTTCACCAGGGTTGTGTGGTTGGTTGGTTTTTTTTTTTATCTGAGGCATGTGTAAGCATGTCAGCGTATTTCATGCATGCCTAAGCTATTCGGGAGTTCTGTAAGCAAAACAAACAAAACCCCACGGATGAGGTCGGTGTAGCCGGTGATATCCTGCTTCCATGCGTGTGTTCGCTCTCCTGCTTATGGCCGAGCACGACAAAGGAATGCAGTGTTCCTGCGGTACCACCGTAAGACACGAAACATGACTCACAACCCAAAAGCACAGGCAACAGAGTCCTACAGAGATACAAAGGTAGCTAAAAATAAAATAGTCACATGATAAATACACAGAAAAAGAGAGAGAGAGAGAGAGAGAAAAAAGAAAGAGAGAAACAGAGAGAGAGAGAGAGATGGGAAGCAAGACGTTAATCATTCACGCCAGTAAATAATCACCCCCCTCTGGGGTGAAGGTGCACAGAGATAACAGGAGTAAGGAATTCCTGGGAAGGGATTGTACGTTAAAAGCAGTCTGACCTACATCTGGGAGCTTGTAGCTCGGAAAGCACCGGCACTCTCACTCCTCTAAACCGTTCATATTTGCAAGAATAAGAGAAACTACATACACTGAAGTGCCAGTAAATCTGGTACACCAGTCTAATACTCAGTAGGTCCTCCACAGGGCATGTATGCTGTTGGAAACGAACACCAGACTTCCAGCCCAGTGGTCGACAATTCTGTTGTATTCCGAGGTGTAGGATTCCCGGTGTTCCACAGCACGTTATGTGGCATCCCAGACATGTTCAAGATCTGGTGATTTAGGTGTGAATGACAAAAACCAGAAACTCAGATTGTGAACATAATTCGGCGTCTGTAGACGTGTGTGTCATTGTCCTGCAGGACATGAAGAAGAGGAGGCACATGTAGTGTTCACCTGTTGGAACGCCAGCTAAACAAACTCCATACCATTATGAAGCCATCACCAGCCTGTGGATTTTTGTGTCTGGGAGTTTTTATGGAACTTTTTATGGAGTGTAGTCGTGTACTTTTTTCACTCAGGTATTCCCGGGAATCTCATCTGGAGATCTCCAGGTCGGATTCATCCGTGGTTGGGAACGTTGAGAACAAACATTCCTGTGCTTTCTGGTCTGAAAGGATGGCTCTTCTCTCTCTCTCCCCCCTCTCTCTCTGGCTAATCACTGGTGCCTGTGAGCTCATGTGTGCTGAAGGAGGAGGATAGGTTTTTTACGCTGAGTGTGTGACTCTGGTCTGAGATGAAACATGAGCAAAGAGGAGGCATGTTAGTCTTCAGCCTCCCTGGTTGGTAGCTGACATATTATATGGGAGAGTCGGTTTGTGGGTGGAAATTTGTGTGTGATCATCAGTAAAAGAACCCTAAATCCAGATAGATAGATAGATAGATAGATAGACAGACAGATAGACAGACCGATAGACTGTGTAAATGTCCTGGTTTTGTTACGTTTTATACACACACACACACACACACACACACACACACACACACACACACACAGGTGTGTGCCTTTCTGAACCATGCTCAGTTGAATTTGGATTAGACTCACATTTTAGAGACGTCTCTAGATAAGGAAAGCACACAGGACGGAGCTGATCTCGGGCTCAAGTGCCATGGGTTTTTTATTTTCCGTAATCTTTTGCTTACACTGTAAATCATTTTATTTTGTCATTATAGATTATTGTGGGTAGATTCATGGCCAAAAAAGTCACTTGAACCAGTTTGGAATTAAATCTTCACCAAGTGACCTAAACACCTTCTGAACCTACAGATTCATTCATACTGTCGTTTATAATGGACGAGACGTTGCCTTTCTGTGACATCTCAGCTATAGTGCGGTTACCATGGTAACAGCCAAACAGTGGGGGTGGGGTGGGGGAGGGGGTGCTTTGTTCCATTGTGAATCCTAAAGCTCAGCAGTACAGGACTATCTGTGACGCCACGGAAGGGCAACGTTTGATTGGTCGATGTCACAGAAGGGTGACGCCTGATTTGACGATATTTTCCCTGGAAAAAAGAGTGTAGCGGATGAACGGATGAAAATTTCCAAAATCTGTATGTAAGCACACTTCTCCTAAACATTGCGGACGTTGTAGACTTTGTACCGTGTCGATATCTCAAAAACTGTAGGAGAAGATAGTGATCGAATATCAGGAGGAAAAATAATAATAATATTTGGAAAAACAATATAGTGCTTTGCGACACTATAATAATTAGAACAATATGCACCAATCAGTTATAACATTAAACCCACTAAAACACTGACAGGTAAAGCGAATAAGAATTATCTCATTACACGGGCACCTGTCAGGCGGTGGGATATACTGTAGGTGACAGCAAGTCTACAATCAGGTCTTGAAGTTGACGTGTTGGCAGCAAAAAAAATGGACGAGTTTAAGGATCTTTAACAGTTTTAATGTCTAGATGACTGAAGCATTCCCAAAACAGCAGATCCTGTGGGGTGTGTCCCAGTACCTAACAAAAGTGGTCCAAGAAGGTCAACCGGTGAACTGGTTAAACCATGGGCACCCAAGACTCACTGTGGGGACTGAAGGCTAGACCGTCTGGACCCATGGAAGGATCTGTTGCTAATGTCTAGGTGCCACAGATACCACTTGTGGATGGGTCTTGTAATGGGACAGAGCTGGTTTGAAGGTGGTTTAGGCAGGCGGTGTTAATGTTATGGCTGATCGGTGTATGTATAGATACAATTTAAGAAATGTTCTTTGGACTGCCAAAAGGTATCTGTTAAAACCAGTAGATACTCAGTCATATGGGACATCCCATGACCAGGAAGTAATAGTCACTGGGTTGGATTTTCCATGATTCAGTCCAATCCTATATACACACATACATATACATACATTCACACAGATCAGCCATAACATTAAAACTGCCTGCCTAAGCAGCCACCGAAACAGCTCAAACCTGTCGAGATGCGAAACACCGAAACTATCTGGCACCAAGATGTTAGCAGCAGATCCTTTTGTGGATCTTCTCTTGAATCTGACCAGATGGTCAAGGCTTAACCTTTAGTGACCCTTAGGGGTATTAACCAACTGTGTACTGGGACCCACCCCACCAGACCTGCTGTTTTGGAGACGCTCTGACGCAGTCATCTAGACATCATCACAATCCGGTCCTGGTTTAACTCACTCAGATCCATACACTTGCCCATTTTTCTTACTTTTAACACATCACCTTCACAAACTGACTGTTTCATGTGTCCCGCCCTTAGACAGACGCCACTGTAATAATATAATCAGTGTTATTCAAGTCACCTGTCAGTCAGTAACTAGGTGGTTTTAATGTTATGGCTGATTTCCCAGAAGTCACGTGTTGACATTATCCGCACGTTGCTTTGAGTCAGCACTTGAGTCAGCTCCACCCGGGATGATCTAGATGCGAGTCATATCTGTATCATAACGTCCTCCGATGTCATCCTGAAGGCTGTAACGCTCTGCTCAGGTTCGCTAACTGAATGTAACTGGACGTTACTGATTAGCATTAGCAGTGTTCGCTGTGACTCAGCATAAGGAAGTGGAAACGCTGGCTTCTTTTTATATCACACACACTCGGTGCGGGACGCTGATTGGTCCGACAGTGTCGATAATGTTCTCCGGAAGTGGAGAACCGGCTGTAAATGACAGGTCCTGAGATGCGGCACGTTTCTATAGTAACGGCGCATACGGCAGCTTCGACCGTATGATCTAAGACTACAATAAACTGCGTAAAAGACTTCAGGACAGAGACGATCACATGGTGTGGATTTGCGTGGACATGGCGGACTGCTGTTTTTAAAGTCCTTGAAGTCGATGTGTTGGATGCAGAAAAAATGGGCAAGTCTACGGTTTTGAGTGAGTTTGACAAGAGCCAGATTTTGACTGTGTCAGCGCAACACGGCTTGTGGGTTTGTCTCGGCATACTGTGGTTGCCTGCTATAAGTGGCCCAAGAAAAGACAACAGATGGAGGTGAAGCCTAGACCATCTGGTCTGATCCAGTAGAAGATCCACAGAAGGATCTGTTGGTAAATCCTGGTGCCACAGACACCACAGACACCTTCAGACGTCAGAGCTGTTAGAGTTTAGTCGGGTGTTTTTTTTAATGTCCCGCTTCATTACCTTCCTACAACATCCAACACTAAGTGTTCCAAATATACAGACTTGACGTTCAGTTGGTGTCCTTGTTTCTTACCGTGTCTTTTCTTTCACAGAGAATGCCACGACGGCGGCCAACACCACTGACGCTCCGGACTCTCCATCTCAGGTGAGTGCGACATTCAGCTCCTGCTCTGTCTTTCCTGTCCTGCTGACCCCAGCCTATCGTATAAGCTCGTGTATGCGGAAGAAGGTAGATAGCGCTTTCCTCCGAGTGCGTTACGATACCCTGCGGTGCCGCATGAGCAGCGGAAGAAGGTCCTTTCATGCTATTCATGCTTCTATACTATTCTAATATACTTCATCCTTGTGGTTACATGAGGATCAAGTAGCAGTGTTCCAGCAGGTCCTTAAAAAGTCTTAAGTTGTCTTAAATTTACTGTTGATTTGCAGTAGGTGTCACATTTCAGACGGTGCGTTAATGCTGATGTGAAATCCCAGTGGCCCACCGTAAAACATCTAACAGTTTATCTGATTTAATTCACTTTGATTCATTTGTTTGATTCACTTAGTACAAAGACGGTGTAGTAAATGAGAGAGTCCGAGATTAACAGGCGTTTTATGGTACGGAACGTTTGCTGACGTCAGGCGGCATGTCGACATTTTGCGGTTGTGCGTGTAAAAATGGGAAAGCGCAAATTTAAGGACAAGTGGACGGAAGAGGACGTGTTTAGGAGGTGGTTGGCGTTGGATAAGATCGCTGTAACTGTTTAATTGGTGTAACTGTTGGTAGTTGTATTTAATTTTGTTAAAAATTTTATTATTATTATTATTAGTATAAATGTTATTATTATCATCATGATTACACTAATAGACCCATCCGTTAACCTAATGCGAATTACTCGGCACATTAAATTGATCATTTCCGTTTTTTCCCATATGTGCAGAAAAGAGCTGAATCTGAAATAAGATCATTTACAATGGAGACTGCTTTAAGTCTTATTATTATTATTATTATTATAATTATTTTTATATTTTTTTAACGGTTACTACATGAAATTCAGTGTGTTGTTTAACGTAACACAACTTCTGTATGTTATGTTGCTCAGTTCTGCATCACAATGGAGCAAAATTTAAATAAAAAAAAAAAAATGAAAAAATTAAATGAAAAGATTATTAATAATAAATGGGAACATTTAAGTTTTTATTTAGAATGTAGGAGACAATAAATAAGTATTTTCCATTTATAACCAAATAAATTATCATCACGTAAATAAATTAATAAATAAATTAAGACACATTTTGCGTTTTAAATTATATTTATTGAGGTCTTAAAAGAGCTTAAAAAGCATTAAATTTGATTTTTTTTTTAAATATGCTTGATGTGCTTGATATGAACTGTTCTAATTTTCAGTTCTAAAACGCGACAGCGCGTCAGGAAATACGTGTCGTATACAAACCAGATTATTTCCAATTTCGTCATAGTGAACAGTCTGCAGTCTTGTTGTTATATAATGATAGTGTATCTGTATTAAATTTTACATAAACAAATGTTTTTTTCATAGTTTTTTTAAATTGTTGTTTATAACTCATTTTGAATTGCTACCACATGACATTACACATATACACCGATCCGCCATAATATTAAATCCCACTGACAGGTGACCTGAATAACGTTGATTATCTCACTACACTGACACTCGTCAAGTGGTGGGGTATATGATGCAGCAGGTAATCAGTCTGTTCTCAAACTTGTAATGTTGCAAGCAGGAAAAATGGGCAAGCGTAAGAATCTTAGTGATGTTGACCAGCACCAAATTGTGACCGAATCAGAGCGTTTGTCTTGTACACTGTAAAAATGAGTATCTCCTTTACAAACCTCCAAGAACCTAGTGGCTGCTACAAGAACTCAGATGTTCCTCAGTGCTCACAAAGGTGCCTGGAACTTGTGGGATTCTTCAGTATAAAATCTGGTTCCTCAAAAAACCCACTAGAATTAAGGTTCCTGGAGGATTTTTGTTTAGATAGAACTGAGAAGGTTCCTCAAAGTGCCTTGAGAGGTTTCAAACTGAGGAACCTTCAAACGTTCCTCAAGGATCTTCTCCTGGTTAGTGCCTACAAAAAGTGGTCCAAGGAAGGACAACCTGTGAACTGGTGACCAGGACAAGGCCGGAGAAGGATCATTGATGTACATAAAGTCTTGGTGCCAGATCCTAAAGAACACCCAGTGGAGCTGTTTTGGTGGCTCTTTAGGCAGGTTGATGTTATGGCTAATCGATGTATACGCAGTACAGATCCGGAAACGTCATCAAACATTAAAAATGTGTGTGTGTGGTTTTTTTTTCAGAGCCTCAAGATTGTGGCGATCGTTGTACCGATAGTGGTGATACTGTTGCTCATACTGACAGGAGTGCTGGTCTTCGTGTTCTGCGTGGTGAGGAAGAAACGGCAGACGGAGGGAACGTACCGACCGAGCGCCGAGGAACAGACGGGAACGCGGAGCGTCGAGGCCCCGAACGCCCTGAAACTGCCCAAAGAAGAAAGACTGATATAAAAAAACATGCAGCACTGCTACGTGGGACGTCACGCACGTCGACTGCACTATCACCAGGCGAGTCGGATTTCTTTTTCGGGTGTGTGACGCCTGGAGAGCCGACGGCTGTTGATCGTCGTCGCTACATTAAAAGCTGAAAAACACCTAAAAACACACCCATCGTCCTGGAAAAGAGGTGCAGCGGGGCGTCGACGATTCCTGGGTAACTGGTTCGGGAACTGAGCCGATCTTCCCTAAAGGTTAGAAGGGTGGATCCGGTTGGAGTAGACGGAGGTTTATCTGCCTTTCGCAAAGTCTTGCCTGCTTTGACATGCTGCTGTTCGCTGTAATTTAAAGACACTTGTTAATATATGTTTTTATCCAAACATCTTTTCTGAAATGAGATTTTTAGGTGTTAGGTATCCAGACCACTAGGATTTACCACGAGTGATTATTAACCACGAGGAGGCACCAGCAAACCGGATTTGCACTTGTTTTTAATCAAACTTATCATATATCATCATGACTGTACTTGAATTGTATATAAAAAAAACAGATCTACGAATCAGTCTGAGTATAAATGATCTTTTCACTCGAGCTGGATGATACGTTTTAGATTTGATCACTTCATGGTTAGACGATTTCTGCTGTTTAACACAAGCACACAAAGCATGACTGTTCAAACGCAACACAACACTGAACGCTTGAGTACTTGTCTAAACACACGATTGTGATACAGAGATAGAGAGGAAAAACAAATATGAGTCGAGTTGATCGTGTTGGTTAAACACAGCAGAGGTTTTCATGCTGTATGACTTTGTATAATGTCAAAGGAAACGGATATTAAATTATAATTTAATAATATGACGCGTCTTTGGATTCATTTTTGCTCGCCGTTTTTACTTTAGATTTATATATTTTAAAAAATGACACGTGTACTGATCTGATCAGCCATAACATTAACACCAAAGCAAGACATGGACTGCACAAAACCATCCAAAGGTGTTCTGTGGTATCTGTGACCAACACTTTAGCAACAGGTCCTTCTGTGGATCTTGTCTGGAATCGGCCTTCATCAGTGAGCCTTCGCTGTCCATGACCCTGTCACTGGTTCACTGGTTGTCCTTCCCCAGACCACTTTTGGTAAGTATTAACTACTGTATCCTGGGACACACCCTACAAGACCTGCTGTTCTGGAGATGCTCTGACTCGCTCGTCTAGACATCACAATTTGCTCAGATCAGATTATCTTATTCATCTAATCTGTTAAAGGGGTGGGATATAGAAGGCAGCAAGTGAAGAGTCAGTTCTCAAAGTTGATGTGTCGGAAGCAGCAAGTGTAAGAATCTGAGTGAGGATAAAAACATCCATTTTCTTATCAAAAGTGAAATTTTATATCAGTGCAAAATCTACATTTTATATATATATATATATTAGGGATTAAAAAAATAGTACCGTTAACACAAATTATAATTTGGCCCTGTGATTCACCCGTAGTTCATGTTGAGGCTTGTCGCGCGTTGCTTCAGTAAGAGTAAGGCCGCGTCCGAAATCACATACTTCCGTACTGAACAGTACGTGAAAACAGTACGCGAGCGTGACTAGTGTGTCCGAATGTTCAGTATGCATCAAGCAGTAGGTGAAAAGTTCCCGGATG
>JAOVVF010031858.1:0-11755 GCA_028565595.1 Duopalatinus emarginatus | reverse complement strand
GCACGCCCCATGATGAAGGGGGACGGGTACCCATACCTAGAGATTCACAAAGAAACATAGGTTGGACACACCCGTCACCGCCAGTGATCTCCAAACCTTGCCCCCAGGTCCGAGACAATCAACCACTACCTGGTCTTGCGGGAGCAATGTTGTCCCCAAGAGACGACACCAATAACGGCATTTATCACTCCTGAGGCCCCACTGACAGGGACCTAGATAAAATAGCCCGTAATATAACACGGTTTGAGCCAAAACCAGATGGCTCTCACGATGTCCATATCTATTTGAAGGACATTGATTATTACCTACGGAAATTTCCTAACGCTACAACCGATGATAGGATATACCTAATCAGGGTTACTTCCAGTTGGGAAGTCAGTAGCTTCATTGAACGGCAACCTGACTACACCCGAAATAATTACTACCTACTCGTTAGAGCACTGGAAGAGGAATTTTCCAATCATCTGTCCCAAACGGGATTGACGGCTGCCTTGCAAGGCATTCCTCTAACCCACAGAGGAACGCTCACACTCAACCCAGAGAGTACCAGAAATCTGGGTGGTGTACCCCTCAGTACTCTCAGCCCAGAAAAAAAAACAGAACAAGTCCCCTCAAAGAGCGACTAAGGGGAACGTTAAGAAAACTCCTGGTCAGAGCAGTCCCCCTTATAATATCCGTAACTCAGGGAACAAATCCGAGACGGTCAAGATAAGTTAAAGGACATTGACGCTCTTAGACGTATCCTGGACAAACTGGGAAAGACTGAGCACAAAAAGGCAGTCAAGTCAAGGATTCCCAGAACATTGGGTTCTCCTTCCCAAGCCACTCCTACAGAGGTCACTCACAGACTCCCACAATAACAGGAGGTGAAAAACAGATTACCCCTAACTCAGCCTTAGTGGTTCAAGTAGGCCCAAAAAAGAGTCCTTCCCACAAAGACTCCCAGATCATTCTGGGTAAACAATCCGTCACCCAATTCCTTGGCCATTTATCAGAAAAAGGGGTGGCATGTAAGTTCTACCTATCCACCACCCTTGAAAATGGCCTTGAACACGATGCAGTTACAAACCTGCTCTCTTAAAATACAACCGTATTCACACAGTGGTATCAAGGTACGATCCGTAGCCTTAATCCACCTTACCATAGGACCAATGAGTGTCATTCACCCAGTATACGTGTCTCCGCTGGAGACCATTCCCCTCCTCATTGGTAAGGATCTCCTCAATCGGCTTGATCCTCTAATTGATTTTAAGGGCTTGAAGATATGGGCACAGGTTCGTGAACCTCTGCCACTGTCCCAGCCTGTAGAACCAAACACTCGCCACCATGTACTTCAGGTTACAATTGGTATGCTGGGTAACTTTAACATTAGGCCCGACATCACGGAAGGTCGCAAAGCCTACTATGACCCAAAAGCATCCTGTGATGAACTTAAGGTCTGGTATCACACCTCTGTCCAACCAGCAGCTTCCCAACACGGTAGTGGGAGAATTGCTCGTCAGTTACTTCCCCGTTGGAGTGGTCCCTACTTGATCACTGACAAGTTATCAGCAGTCAGGTACAAGATAAAAATAAGTAAGGGTCAGAGAGCCCCAGTCTTTGAATGGGTTCACTGCAACCAAATCAAGCCACATAAAACCCCCATGGGACTAGTCACAGATACCAGTGTCCCATTCAGGTCTTAAACTAGAGCATGCCAACCGACACTTTCTCAAGTGTCAACCAACAGTGGGGTAAACTGGTAAGCCAGAAACCTGCATTGTTACCTCCTTTATTTTTTTGGGGGGGAGGACTAGTTATATAATACACTTCATAAGAAAACCGGAGTTGTGATTGATGAGTCAGCTTAAATCGTTGAAAAAATTGTTTCCTTTCTTACTTACATAGTGGGGGTGGTGCCCCGCCACCTACCTCCCTCAAAGACATGCTTGTAAAAGGGACAGTGCCTGTGAAAACATATCAAAACAGCAAACGTTGTCGATAAACATGCACTTGATTTTGGTTCAATTACCCTTGCACGGTTAATATTAACATACTCAAGGCACTAATTGGGAGCATTAATAAAGTACTTTAAAATTGCGTCTAAGCCTAAGACCCCTGATCAATCGCTCACGCAATCATGGTCAGCCTTAGACACAGTCTTAGCTGTCTTAATTGGCTTAGAATCCCTTCTTACAGTGGGATCACATACTTCTATGCTATGCACACTCAACAACTACAAACAAAGCTAAATGCATGTTTGGGTAGAGTAGTTAAATTTGTCAGGCATCGGAAGTTAGAACGTGATAACCCAGCCGATTTCCTTAAAATGCTAACCCGGTGCACATAGAACCGGCTAACCCCTCACCCACACTTCACACTCACGCTAGGTACATCACCAAACCTAACTCGCCCATCACTCACTCGAGACAACCACTGAGCCTATGAAGTGTTGTGCTTTGCATATTATGATGCTTACAGCTGCTTCCGTCATGGTGATTCGACACTCTCAATCAAGGACACCATCGAATTAAGTGGGGGGAATGTAGTGGAAACAGTCTGAAGATCATTCAAGATTCAAAGTTTATCACTTTCATTTAAAGTTTGATCAGGAAAACTGAACAACCCTCTTGGTCAACGAATGGCTCAGTGCCAGTAAGTCTGGCGAGACAGATACCAAACCTCCCTCAGGGGCCATAAACTTCTTACCGAAAACAAGGACTCTTTATGACTTTATTTCCCAAAGACCAGCATACAAGTAACAGACCCCTCCGGAATGTGACAATCAGAACTTTGTAGGGATGGGAATGAGGGGTGGCTTTATTACACACATTACAGAAAGCTAATTCTTTACCAGCGTGTATCCTTTTAAGATTCCCTATAATACAGGAATGACCCCAAAGTACTCCTGATGATGTCATTAATGTTTATGCATGTGTTTCTGTCTGTTTGTTCTTTCATTCACTACGTGGATGTTATTTTCTTTCTTTTTGTTTTATTATTAAAGTTGGTTAAACTAACCTAAAGTTACTCAGCTTAAACTTAGTATGGATGGCTACCTTCAGAAACGTCGGACCATCCATATCGAGAGAAGATGACTGGAGCTGTATTTGAAATGTATACATTTATATGTTAAACACACCCAGCCAGCTGTGATACTTAGGACTGTTTAAAACATTAATGTTTAATGGTTTCTTTGACCTCTCTCTCTCTCTCTCTCTCACCCTTTAGGAGGGGGGGGGCTATCCTCTCTCACACACACACACACCAGATGGGTCACACACCCTTTCCACCCTCCTACTGACAAGATCCAGCAGATTTTAAATGGCATTTTATAATTATTGATGATGGTTGGGGCAAAGGACAATTCTGGCCCACCCTATTGGCTTAAGAGTACTAAAAACTTATATGTTTAGGTTAAAACTTACTAAGCCCTATAAATAAGGCCTGACTTTATGATAAGTTAAGTTCTTTTTTGGCGAAAATTCTCCGTCAGGACTGAGAGTTCCTGCTCCCCAACCTGGGGTTGCGAACTTTAGTAGCAAGAAGCCAAGAAAAACGTGGTTGCTTGCGAGAGCTTGTTGCCAGCGGTTCCTCCCGAGAGTTCTTCACCCGAACACCTGGATGACCCATCTCTGAAGAATCACAAAGCCTAAGCCTCCAGGTCGTTTAAACTTTAAGCCGTTCCAGCAAATTAGTCGTAGCGCGCTAGTCGCGTTTAGTCCCGTTAAGTTCACTTAGACGTTTTTACTCATTAACGATACAAGACGACTCGAATCTAATAAGCAACTCTGAACAGCCACTTCTTGAGCGAATCATCGAATACATGCAAGAGCCACCTACACGTTACAAGCGTATCAGTCGGTTGCCCGCCCAACCCAGACACGCTCAACGAGCTGGTCCGGAAGCGTGGGACACGCCGATCAAATTGGACCCAAGCCAGAGGCGTCTTACCAGCGCTCCTCTCACCTCGTCACCAGAGACAGGTGAAAACTTCAGATCTTGGATCCTTGCTCTACAAGCAGGTACTTGAGTTCTGTAAATTCCCGTCTCTATTGTCGATAAGTAAAGCCTATCAGTAGTCTAAGAATAGTCGTACTTATTTGTCATAATTTAGGTATAGGTTGTTCTTTGCCTAAAGCCTCATAAATCCCTGTAAGGACCCCATAGTTAAGGCCGGAATGCCGGGTTATTGCTCAGATTAATCTGGTAAATCTAAACCCATCCCAGACACTCACTCCTCCATACACATAAACATCTCTCACTTACCTGATAACCCTTTCATCTCTATTCACAGTGTAATCTTAATAATACACATATCAATTTTCCTTTATGTTTAATCAGCTTTTATTTTTATCTTTATTAATAAACATTTATCCTTATTCAATCCAAGGAAGTGTGTGATTCTCATTTGGTAAGAGATTTCTTGACCCGCTATGACGGACCCTTTCAGATTGAGACTGAATCCAATTACAGTTATAAATTGGTATATATATAAAGTTTTCCTCCTAACTTTAAAAAGGGAGGTGGTGCCACGATAATTAATAAACATTTAACATTCAGAGGGCACAGTGGCATCAGAGGTGTTGTGTGCCACACAGCTGTTTGCGCTAAGTTGCCCCAAGATGGGACTGTGTGAGTGAATAGGTGTCTGTATGTGATACCCTATGATAAATTGGCACCCTGTTCAGGGGGTATTCCTGTTGCACCCACTGATTCCAGGTGGGCTCCAGACCACTTTGTGACCCTGACAGACTGACGAATAAGATAATAACTGACTTATGGACAGATTTAATATTCAGGATTCTGTACTATTTCTAGATTTTTCCTTTAATTTTTTTTTAAACTTGTGATATTGACCATGTTATTAACTGCTTTTTAGAAAAGGTCTTTTTAGAAAAAGTTTATCATTAAAATGTTTGTTTAGATATAACTCCAATTCATTTGATATAAGAAGAATTGTCAGGTTTTTAAAAAATGGTGGAGTTACTGAAGATAAATAATACTAATATATAATTATAATTATATTATTTCTGTTACGTCACTGTCTAGGTAGAGAGCGTACAGAAAGAGTAAATGAACGTGTTGTAATAAAGCTGGGCAAAAAACAAGAACCAGTCTGTTTGAGTTTCGAAAGATGAGTATATTGTACAGAGAAAAATAACAGGACACCGATAATTGTCAGGCTGGCCCAGGCCAACAAAATAAACAAAACACCTCTGAACAAAAACCCCACTTACTTACCTAGCACACACAACAAAAAAAAAAAACTAATTTTCCTCACTCCCTAGCAAAACATAGAAAAACCCATCCCCAAAGAAAAAGGCAGCCGAACCCTACACCCGGTGTCGATATACAAGATATATATATAATCAAAACCAAGTTCGCACAGGGGAACAATCAAATGTTATTAAACAAAGCTCAGAATTATTGCCAACCACAAATCACAGAAAGACGCCATACAAAGTTCCGACATACACCACACCCGCGCCACCCGTGGCTTCCGAAGACCCCCTTTTATTCCGGATTCTTGGTGACGTAGCAGGTGACGTGAGAGGGAATCCCCAATGACGTAGTTGGCGGCGTAACCGGAACTCCCATTAAGGCTGAACGGCTCCACCTGCACAGACAAAATTGACACAAAAAGGTGAGGTCGGCACGAAACTCCCTAAGTCAATGCCTAACATCTAGACAATGCATCTGCCACAACATTTTCAGCTCCTTTTTGTGTCTAATATTTAGGTTAAAACTCTGGGCGATGAGGGACCAGCGCATAAACCGATGGTTTGTATTACACATCCGATCGAGGAAGACTAGTGGGTTGTGATCAGTAGACACAAGAATTGGAAAAGAGCTATTTCCCAAGTAAGCTTCAAAATGTTGTGGACCCAAGAGTAGCGCCAGTGTCTCTTTTTCCACGGTACTATAGTTTAACTGATGTTTAGCAAATTTCTTATAGAAGTAGCTTACAGGGTGGTCAATTTCATGGACATCCTCCTGTAGCAGGACAGCACCTGCACCCACCCCACTGGCATCTACCTCTAACTTAAAGGGTCTATCTAGATGCGGGGCTGCAAGCACTGGGGAGCTGGACAACAACAACTTCACAGCCTTAAAAGCTGCTTGACATTCAGGTGACCAGGCAAATGGGCGATCCTGGCACAGCAGGGTAGTAAGGGGGAAGACTATATCCGCAAAGTTCTTACAAAAACAGTGGGAGTACCCGGTCATGCCTAGAAACCGTTTGAGCTCGCGCTTAGACTCCGGGATGGGGAACACATGGATGGCTTCAACCTTGGCCTCTAAAGGCTTAACCATACCTTGTCCTACTGTCTACCCCAGATATGAAACTACCCCCTTTCCGAACTCACATTTATCCAGGTTTAAAACCAAAGAAGCATAACAAAGTCTAGAAAATACCTGCTTTAACAACTGCAGGTGGTAATCCCAAGTGTCAGAGTAAACAACCACATGCCGGAGCATTCCGAAGACCAAAAAGGCGTTTCCATATACTGAAGGAAATTATCAGGAGTGGCAAAAGCTGAGATTTCTGAGGCTCGGGGGGGTTAAAGGAACTTGCCAGTATCCCTTAAGTAAATTGAGTTTGGTAACAAATTTGGCAGAACTGACACAATCAATACAGTCTTTCATAAGCGGTAGGGCAAATTAATCAGGCTTCGTGATCGCATTTACCTTTCTATAATCTGTACAGAAACAATAAGAGCCATCAGATTTTGGCACTAACAAACACGGAGAACACCATGCACTCTGACTAGACACAGCTAAGCCATGCTTTAACAAATAATCCGTTTTCTCTCTCATGCCTGCACGCTTGTAAGGATTTACCCGGTATGGGTGCTGGCGAACTGGAGAATGATCTCCCACATTAATGTCATGTGTAATTAATGTGGTACGAGATGGAACATGAGAGAAGAGAGATGAAAATTCTTCAATTAAAACAGTTATATCTTGCGCCATCGAAGGAGATAAAAGCCTATGCTTCTCTGGTAGAAGCTTACAGGATTCTGAATTTGCTAGTCTAGCATAGGGAACACAATGTCTTCCCAAGGTTAATCCATCTACCACAGGCGAGTAATCAACCACCCATACACTACTTACAGGACTAACGCTGCCGACGACACATGCGGCGAAGGAGCACAAGTGAAATACTGCTTTAAAAGGTTGATGTGGCAAATGCGAGTTTTACGCTTACGATCTGAAGTATTTAGAGGTAGTTAGTAGGACTAAGTTTGGCTTTAACCTCATAAGGACCAGTAAACTGGCTGTGCAAAGAGGAACCCACAACTGGTAGTAAGGCTAAAACTTGATACCCGGCAGTGAACGTGTGTGCAACTGCTTTCTTATTATACTGTTTTTTCATCTCTCCTTGTGAGGTGGCCAATTCCCTTGCTAAGCCTAACTGTTCCTAAACACATTCCTAATGGAATGGGTGTACTCTAAGACTGGTTTCCCTAGTGATGATAAAGCGGGGGACAACCATTGCTCCTGCAGTGCCTTTAATGGACCTCGAACTGAATGCCCAAACCTGATTTCTGAGGGACTAAATCCAGTGGATTCTTAAACAGCATCACGAACAGCAAATAAGGCAAAAGGGACTCCTTCATCCCAGTTTGGCTCTAACTCCAAACAATAGGTCCGCAACATGTTTTTAAAAGTCTGGTGGAACCGCTGGAGTGCACCTTGGGATTCAGGCTGGTATGCACTGGATACTTGGTATTTGATTTTTAATTTACCCATCACTTAAAATTTGTGCCTTGGTCAGACTGAATACTCTTTGGTAGACCAAACGTAGTGCAGAACTTTAAAAGAGCTTTAATTACCACTTTCGACTGTGCGCAAAGGAATGGCTTTAGGGAATCGAGTAGCCACACACATCACAGTTAACAAATAACAATTACCCAATTGGGTTTTAGGCAGTAGTCCAACACAGTCAACCAGAACATGCTTAAATGGCTCACCCATGAATGGAATCGGTCGAAGCGGAGCCGGGGGAATCACTTGGTTAGGCTTCTCCACAACCTGACACACATGACACGTGCGGCAGTAGCACACAACATCCGCCTTCATAGTGGGCCAAAAGAAATACTTTAATGCACGTAAATATGTGTTACGAACCCCAGCATGACCTGAACAAGGATGATCATAAGCCAAAGCTAAAACATGCTCTCTATATTTTTGTGGGACAACCACCTGAGTTTTCTCTTTCCAGACTTCTTGAGATAGGAGAGGAGCCCACTTCCTCATTAATACTCCTTCCTCAATATAATAAACACTTGAATGTTTTCCTAATTTTGTGCTTCCTTTTGCAACAGACTGAAAGCAGTATGTTAAGTTGCCATCATCCTTCTGTGCCTTGATTAAGTTTTCCCGATTAAGCGGCAACGATTCCATACTATTAATTTTATGTTTCTCTTTTTGCTGGACAGGCACCCTGAGATCAGGTTCGATTACATTATCTAACTCCTCCGCACATAAAAAGGTATCTGAGAGATCTATGACATCTATTTTCCTCTTTTGAGCTCGGGTAAGCACACACGCGGGAAACACAGATGGAAAGTGTCTGCAAAGTTCATCCTCAACCGTAGTAAACGGTTCAGAGACCACCTTGGGAAGCATACCGACTTAATTTCCTGCTAGATCATTCCTCAAGATAAACGAAATCCCCTCAACAGGCAATTGGACACAAACCGCTACATTTACGCATTTGTAGGTGTCATCCGTTTTAAGGTACACATAATGTAACGGTACCCGAATAACCCCTAGCTCGATTCCTTTAATCAAAACATCCTGTCCAGAATAAGACTGATAAGAAAACGGAAGTACATCCTCCAAAATGAATGACTGAGCAACACCAGTATCATGTAACATTTTAACAGATTTTGGTGCTCCCTCAGCTTCTAACGAAACAAGCCCAGAAGACACAAATGATTGAAAGATCGGTTCAACAGAAGGCAGTGCTCCCCGACCATCAGGTACAAGACGTACCGCATTAACCTTTTTAACACTCGGTTTCGTATTTTTCCGTTTTAACGTAGAACAAATAGCAATTACATGACCTTTTTCATGGCAGTAAAAACATTCACGAGTGTCAGATTGAGAGTTGGAAGAAGAAGTAGTAGGAGAGGTGCTTGGCGCTGTGTTAACAGTAGTCTTTGCAAAAGAGCTTGAGAACCCTTGGTGCGGAGACTGGGACCTAAAGAATGTTTTATGGGTTAGAACAAACTCATCGGCCAATGTGGCAGCTCGACACAAGGCACTGATTTTTTGTTCATTCAGGTAAACGACTAACTGCGTGGGTAGGCAATTCTTAAAATTCTTCCAGCAAAAACAACTCCTTCAGCTGTTCAACAGTCGTAACACCACTGGCCATACACCATTTCTCAAATAAAACACACGCAAAACTGTAGCCTTCACTTACTCATAATTAACACTCTGCTCTAATGTAAGGGCGGAACACACTTCCTGTGCTTTCCCAACTAATTTGCACTGCAGCAATAATGACCATAAACTTCTGGGCCAATTTAGTGTCATAGCAATCCTCTCAAATACAGTAAAATGAGCATCAACTTCATCTTCCTGAAATACTGGTACCAAGGCTACATGACGGCTGACATCAAAGTCTGGCCTGCTTACCGGTGGAGTGAGTTGCGGAGCAGAAGGGGAAGCTGGCAAGGGTGCTGACCCACCGGGCATATGCTCAGCTGCTGAAGCCTGAGAGACCACTGCAGGGTCTCCGCGGTAGAGGTACCGGCTGTAATTTAGCTCTACTTCCTTATTGGCCTTCAGCTCCTTTAACTGGAAATGCAACACCTGCACCTTGTACTACTGCCTTCTAATTTCCAACTCTAACTCTTTAAACCAGATCTGCACACACGGATCCACAGACAGCAACTGGGAACCAACCGGATCTCGCCCCCACCAACCCCTCAACAGCTTGAGCCACATTGGGTAGTTGAGCTTGCGGGCTAACAACACCAGCGGACCCCTTCGCTTCAGGCAGGACTCTGTGCGCCACTAACGTGTCATACAGCGTAGCCTTTACTACTTTCTTCGTTGAGGAACGTGGCACAGAAACATCAAAAATCAAAAATAATTTTCGTTGAGGAACGTGGCACAGAAACATCAAAAATATCTGCAATAAGCAACAGATCATCCTTACAGCACTTATTGAACTCTTCCAAGGTGGGAGTCTAAATCTGGAGAAAACAGTAATCCTGTCAACATCACAGTTCATGGTGAGTCTTCAACTAGTGTGTTTACTGTTAAAGGAAAAGAGGAAATTTTCATTACTAAATATTTAGAACTCTAGAGTTTCTAAATAGGAGAAACTGTTCAACAAGAGACACTTAACTGGTTTATATGTTACGTCTGCATCTCCCACAAGGCATTGCAAATCGGGCGCACCTGCTGGCGGCCATGTTTGATTGCTCATCTAGCTGCCCTGAGAAGTATAAAAGGGGCTCTTTTCAACTCCTCAAGGGTGGATCAATAAACTGGCTACTTGCTCCACGGCAGTCTTCGCCACTCTTGATCTGCCTCAAAGCAAAGTAATCCTGTCTTGATTCCTCACTTAGTTTAGTTTTGTAGCTTTAGTATCCGCTCAGTGATTAGTCTCCTTTGTTTTATGTTTTCAGAGTTCCCCTTGCTGGAGCATGGAGTGTTCCTGCCCTTTCCTGTTTGATCTTGGAAACTTCTGTGTGTTGGACTATCTTGTTTTATGTTTTCTCCCTCCACGCTCCGGTCGCTTTTCGTTGCCTTAATTTTTGAACTTTTTTTGAACTGTGTATCTGTTTGTCGCACTGCTTGTAAATAAATCTCCTGCACTTGACTCCTCGCTGTGTGGGTTCATAACATTATATGAATGAGCAGAGCCGGCCCGAGGCATACTCAAAATACGCGGCCGCTTAGGTCCCTACGCCACCAGGGGGCCCTCAAGAGCACCAAGATATCATGATAAAAAATATATATATTTAAAAAAAATAACATTGAATAATAAAACGAAATGGTATTACACAGGTAAAATGGATTATTATATTTATTTCTTTTCATAGTTGGCACACCTATATATAGGATAGTTGCTGCTGTTGGCTGCTGCCACTGTTGAGCAAACGCAAATATGCACCACTTGGATGGTTGATAAAAGCTCGGGCACTTCAGCGTATTGCACAATATCTCTCTCTGGGCAAATCACTCTAAGAAACTAAAATACAATTGAAATAAACAAATAAATAAATAAAATCAGCTCCTGCCGTAGGCCTTACATTTCTTTTTTGTTTTATTTTTTCTGGCGTAGGGAGAAAGGTAAGTGAGCGATATGCATAGGTAGTCGGAGGGGGTAAGGGGGGCTTCAAATGAAAATCTGCTTAGGGCCCCATAAAGGCTTGGGCCGGCCCTGTGAATGAGGCTGTAATGCAGTTCTACACAACTCCAGTTTTACACTCCTAATATAAAGTGTGTTCATAAAAAAAAATAAAAAAAATCACAGTAACACTAATAAGTTTCACAGTGAAATAAAGTAGAAGTGCAGTCTCTGTAGCTTTCAGAAACTATTGCTTATAGTATATTAGACGTAATAAAGTAATGATTATTATCTAAAATCATTATTAATGCATATATATAGAGCCATGTTGTAATCCATTTTTGTGTTTTACTGTGTCGTAGATGGTGTCTACTGTGTCCCATCCTGTGACTGAGGGACATCCTCTGACTCTACACTGTTTATATCACAACACAAATTCCTCAATCCTCCGAGCTG
>JAOVVF010031857.1:1278-11757 GCA_028565595.1 Duopalatinus emarginatus | reverse complement strand
CACACACACACACACACACACACACACTCACACACACACACACTCACACACACACACACACACACACACACACACAAACACAGAGCCTCATGTATTTCAACACACCCATTACTGAGCTTCCCGTACAGCTTCTTCTTTTTCTCCAAACTTTAGAACTCGGAACAGAACGGTGTGTGTTCAGTGCTGTGTTTCAGGTACAGAGAATCACAGAGCTGCAAGGAAACACACACACACACACACACACACACACACACACACACACACACGCACGCACATATTGATAGCCGAGTGGAAGAGAGGAGGAGCGTGTGAGGAGGATACAGATCATCGATAGATGTGTGAGACTGTTTGGTGACAGAAGGCTGGTGGGACTGTTTCGGTGTCGGTGGTGGAAAGGAAACTCGTTCATGAAGGTCAGTAAGACGTTAAAGTTTTATTCACTCGACACACCTGAAGTCAGTGACAGGATCAGATCAGGACATGTGCACGTGTCTGCAGGAGCGTGGCAGAAAACTGATAAAGGAGAAAAACTGACTGCGGCGTGCCGTTGTGCTTCATCCTGTCTGCACTCAGAACATGCAAATCGACACGCCATGATGTGGGGGGAAAGTTTTTTACTACACCGTCGACACGTTTCAGGGCATAACATCGAAAAAATGAGGAACAAGCTGCTATTATGATTCTTAACTGAAAAACATGAGGAGAAGAACTGGTAGACATCCTGGACAAGCAGCAAACATATGTGTAAAAAGAGTAATAATAATAATAGTAATAATAATAGCAAATACATATAAATAATAATAATAATAATAATAATAATAATAATAATGATAAATATTATTTTGCATATTTGATACATAGTCTGTTAATCTGTGGCTGCAAACACTTCATGAGGAAACAGCAGTGAACCTCTAAAGACGTTATGAAGGACGTGTCCTCATATATTTAATTTTATTTTTATAATTTTCCCTGTAGTTTAATACTAAAGTGAATCTGATCTAAAAGAATAAAAAACAGCTCCAGTCTAATTACACTGATGACTTTTTAACACCCACCATGTTTACTGTGTAATGCTATAAAACGTTACTGCTCTAGTTTAGTGTCTCGGATCACAGCAGACAGAACGTTACCCGAACGTTGTCCAAAGGTTATTCGTTAACGCAGAGGTCTGATCTCGTTAGAAGCCGTTAGATACGTGAACGTGGGCTTGGTTCTGACTCAGATCAGGATACGAAAGTTTGCAGAACAGAACGTCACGCACGTCACCAGGTCTTCAGGGGAACTTTTATCAGAATGTTTCCATCGTTATATCAGATCAGTTTTTGTAGTGATGAGTGAAGAGTGGACAGGTGACTGCAGGACCTCAGCTGATCAGTTTCATTTCACATGTATTCTGTTTTATTTTAACTGAATTTTTTTCTTCTCTCTCTTTTACTTTCTGCACCACACCCCAGCTGCACTGAACGAGAGAGAGAGAGAGAGAGAGAGAGAGAGAGAGGAAGAAAGAGGAAGAGAAGGGTTGAGTCTTTCCGGCCTAGATTAAGGCAAGTTAAACCTCAGAAACAGTCACAGCTCGGAGAAGGGAACTAAACCCACACTGAGGCCAAGAAATGTGACACAAATTACTAAAAATCAACAGAACCTGAAGCCACTGAAGTGATTTCCTGGACGTCCTGAAGCTCGAGGCACGTACCTGAATCCATAATATCTGATCAATTAATATAATAATAATAATAATAATAATCAAATCTTCACTGAGATGCTGCAGTGGAACAGGATGTACCTCCTTTTCGTCACGCTGGCCTTCTTGCTGGACCTTGGACCTGAAATTAGGTTCCTGAATGCACAGAACACAAGTGTGACCACTGAGCAGACCCTGATCTCACAGGTGACAGAAACCAGCCCAGGTGAAAACTATGTAACTACAAATGAGAAAACGATGATGATGAAGAACACCGATCCTGGTCTAGAGGAACTTTCTAGCAAGGAAAGTCCTACAACTTTGGCTGAATATGTGAATACCACATCAGAAGTGACCAGTCAAGAGCTTCAGACAGGTCCAGAGTCTACAGTGCCTCCGGCGTTCACCACAGTGACAAATGAGGAACACACGACTCAACCCGAGCAGGAGGATCTCTCTGTAACAGACAGTGTCAGTCCTGGACCTTCTCAGACACTGATACCATCTTCAATCATAGAAACAAACGCAACAGTTTCTACACCTGTTTCTGATGGAGACACCCTATTAACGACCACCCCCTCCCCCACCACCACACCTGTCATCTTCACCACCACCACCACCACCAACCCCATCACCACCACCCATACCCCCACCACCACCCCTACCCCCACCATTATCTCCACCACTGCCCTCTTTAACCCCATCAACAACACCACCCAGGAGCACACCATCCCTATAAGCGCCATCACCACATCAACCAACGTCCTCTATAGTTCGAACTCCATTGGCAGTAGTAAAGACACAGAGAAAGACTCCAAGAAATTGAGCTGGCTAATCATTGCTGTCATTGCACTGGTCGCTTTCTGTATTTTGACCACTATTTGTGTCGCAGTCGTCATCAAACGAAGAAAGCAAAGCGGCAGGCAGAACTTTGGACACGCGAACGGACAACGGTCCAAGAAGAAGAAAGACACGGCGGATGATGTATGGGCGGGGCCTGTGGAATTAGGAGGTGGAGACTGTGAGAGTCCAGAAGAAGGTGAGGCACAAGGAGAAGAAATGAATGGGGTGGAGGAGACGGGGCTCAGCACGTTTTCAAAGACGGAGGAGAACGGAGGCGTGGGTCGGCCGGGGTCACCTGAGGTGGAGAAGTGGGAGGAGAAAGAACCTCTGCTGTTCATCGACGAGGAAAAAGGAACGGGGGCGGGAAAGAAGGCAGGAGACGATGCTAAGGAAGGAGAGAAAAAGACAGATGTGAAAGAGGCGGAGCCTAACGGAGGAGAAACGTTCTGTCTCACCACTGCAGTGTGAAACGTCACGAACTGATAAGTTTTAATATGTCAGCTATTCACAGAAAAAAGGTTTTATTAATGATTATAACTAATGTCCTGATGTCACATTCCACAGAATGTCTTCAAAAGCTCAGGTTACTCAGGTGGTGTTAATGTTATGGCACACTGAGGCCCATTAGAATGTTATTATTCTGTCTGTTGTTCGGTTTTTTATTTTAAATTCTTTTATACTGTATATTTTAATTTCATTTTTTCAGAAAAAGACTTGAACACACACACACACACACACACTCCTACTGATTTTTACTTTGAGTTGTGTATTTTTACATTAGTTTATATTGTAAAGAACTGGTGATGTAAATTAATAAATCTTTTGACCCTGGATCATATTTACTGCTTTATATTTTGTGGTAATTTCGGTATAAGTTGTAAATAATAGTACAGGTTAAACAGCAGTGTGAAGAAAACCAGCTCTGTGTATTAACATGAGAGCATCTCTGAGTGGGCGTGTCTTAAAGACTACAGAAGGAAATGTGGGCGGGTCTCTGAGTCTAAACTCACCTGTCCTGAAAATGTCATAAAACTATAACGCATCACCAAGACCTCCATAAAAAGACTCATGAACACACACACACACACACACACACACACACACACACACACACACACACTAATGAAACCTTACTGACCTCAACCGTGTGTGTGTGTGTGTGTGTGTGTGTGTGTGTGTGTATGTAAACATCTGACAGGCTCATAAACCTACAGTCCATAAAATAACCGACAGACAGACCTGTCATCACCTGTCATCACCTGTCATTACCTGTCATCACCTGTCATTACCTGTCATCACCTGTCATCACCTGTCATTACCTGTCATCACCTGTCATCACCTGTCATTACCTGTCATCACCTGTCATACTCTCATCACCTGTCCTACTGTCTACACTACAACTGAATTACATTTCGGAAGGAGAATCAGATTCAGTTTCAGTTACTTATTACAGCTTCATTAACTCACACTTTTATATAGAGACTCCAGTCGGAGTGTAATGAAGACTGAACACCACCAGGGGGCGTTACTGCTTTCTCTCTCTCTCTCTCTCTCTCTCTCTCTCTCTCTCTCGCTCTCTCTCTCTCTCTCGCTCTCTCTCTTTCTCTCTCTCATTCTCTCTGTCTCTCTCCCTTTCACTCTCTCTCCCTTCATCTCTTCTTCTTTCACTTCTGCTTCATGTGTGTGTGTGTGTGTGTGTGTGTGTGTGTGTGTTCAAAACATGTTTACAACTAGAGAACACTGCAGAGGATCACATGTAGGACTGCTGGAGACAAACACAATCTATCACAGCTGAACTGCAGGGAAAAAAATGAGAGAGAGAGAGAGAGAGAGAGAGAGAGAGAGAGAGAACAGGCAGAGGAGGGCCTTGGAACAGAATAGATTCTCTTGGGACAAAGAGGAAAGAGGGGAGTTGAGAGAGAGAGAGAGAGGAGGGCTGTTAACTACATCTGGAACTTATAGGAAACAGAGAGAGAGAGAGAGAGAGAGAGAGAGAGAGAATGAAAGATCAGCAGTGTGGAGTTGGGAACAAAAAGTGGATCTCTGCTTTGTTTATGGAAAACTTGGAATCTTGTTTTTAAGGAACATTTCCATCTCGTTTGGAATTTAAAGAAAAAAACTGAAGGAGGAAAAAGGTCCAGGAGAAGAACAGAAGAACAGAAGAACCTCAGAAACCCTGAACAGATCACACTAATCATCCTGCTGCCATCTGGTGAAGACCAACAACCAAGAATTTGGACTGAAATTCCTTAAGATAAACTCCTGAAAGTTTCCTGGGAACCTTACAAGCTGTTCTTCCCGTATACCCGCCTGTACTCCTCCTCTTCCTCCTCTTTATCAACAGGTAATTTATAACCTGCTTCACTGCTTCATGTCATTACGAAGGTGTAAAAATGACTTCCAGGTGCTGAGAGACGATCCACACACATGCTTTTTCCTTAATCTCAGTATGAAAAAAAGGGTTTGGTATGAGTTCAGTATTCAGTATTTCTCCAGATGTTTCTTTGTTCTGGTCAATAACAGTAATGCTGGTCAGCTTCATGATGGACCGGTGAAGTTCGATCAGTTCCTCCTGCATGTCTTGATACTTTTTATCTTCTTCTCACTCGATGTCCAGGTGAAGTTTTGCTGGTTGACCTGTTTGAGAATCTTTTAGATTTCCGTCTCCACCTCCACAGAAGTGTATCATGTCCTAGTTTAGTGTGTGTGAAGGATGATGTTGGGTTCCTCTGACTTGATGCTCCACCACCCAGGAGTCTGAAATTTTCTGTTTGTTTATTTTTGTGATCTCATGAGACACTGTAATGAAACACACACCTTCAGGTGACTGAATTAAATCTCCACCGGATGGACACACAAAATCCAGATGATCAACAGACCTGATGTTTGGAATTCTCTTCTGAAGATAAAACAGATGTCCAGTTGGTTCATTTTATACTCACAACCAGAACAAAGGATCCCAACGTGCACAGAATCACGTGTGTAAACTTGGTCACGTTCCTCTCACAGCTACACAGGGTCATTTTCTCAGGACATGTCTATGTCCACATCATGAGAGGGTTCTGTGTGTGTAGGACATACCTGATCTCTTAATCATACCTACATGTGGTTCCACTTTTTCCTCATGTTAACAATATCACATGAGGAGAAACTTCCTGTTAGTCCGTCCTGATTTCCAGGAAGTTATTCAGGACTTACATCAATCAGCCATAACATTAACACCACCTACCTAAACAACTTCGACCTTCTCCAGACCTGGACTCCACAAGACCTCTGAAGATGTCCAGACCAGACGATGTCTTCACTCTCTCACACACATCAGTGAAACTGACACACACATCTCCCATGAGGTCATACATACATACATACATTATTTATATATATATATATATACAGACGTGTGTGTGTGTGTGTGTGTGTGTTGATTACTGTATTAAGGTTTTTAATTTTAGTTGTAAGCGAGACTCAGATCTGTTTTGTCCAAGTAATATAATAAACACTATCAGCGTCACAGACTCGGGTGGTTACTTCCTGTCAGGAAGAAGGCACTTCCTGTCCATAGAGCAGGTCATGGAATTCCACCGAAGTTAGAGTGAAGGCTGATTCTGTCTCTCTCTCTCCTACACACACACACACAAACCACGGTACCCGGGGAGCAGTTGGGGGAGTTAGGTGGGCACCTCAGTCGTGTCGTGCCCTGGACGGGGACCGAACCCGGGATCTTCCAGTCACGAGACCGGTTCCCTAAACACTAGGCCACGGCTGCCCTGTGTAATTGTGTAATTGTGTGTTAACAGTGTCTGGTCTGTTGTGTGTTTTGATTGTGTATTTTTTTTAATAGTGTGTGTTAATTGTGCGAGTTTTTAATTGTATCTGTTGATTGTGTCTGTGTGTGTGCTGGTTGTGTGTGTGTGTGTGTGTGTGTGTGTGTGTGTGTGTGTGTGTGTTAACTGTGTGTTAGTGGTCTTTTGTGTGACTCTGCTGTCTCTGTCCCCTGTCCCCTGTAGGATGTCCGTGTCCCGAGGCTGTCTGTGCTGTGTGAAGTATCTCATGTTCATCTTTAACCTTGTCTTTTGGGTGAGTTTAAATCTGTATGATGTGGTGCAGACCATCATTATTATTATTATTTTTATTATTATTATTATTATTATTATTATTATTATTATTATGATGATGATGATGATCCTCACCTGTGCTTGTCTGTTGAACAGCTTGGTGGGTGTGGCCTGTTTGGTGTAGGGGTGTGGCTTTCCTTTCGCCAGGCCGAGATCTCGTACCTCCCTCTGTCCTTCCCATCGCTCTCTGTGGCCAACCTGCTGCTGGTTGCTGGGGGTGTTACCATGGTGACGGGGTTCCTAGGCTGTCTGGGGGCTCTGAAGGAACAGCGATGTCTGCTGATGACGGTGAGACCCTCGGGCGCAGACTGATGACATCACACCCAGTACAGCTAAAACAGAGAGTGTGAGGTTCTCATCAGGTCAGGACCTCAGTGTTAAGCCCCAGGGGCCAGGACTAACACACCTACCTGGAGTAACACACCTACCTGGAGTAACACACCTAGGGGTAACACACCTACCTGGGGTAATACACCTACAAGGACTAACACACCTACCTGGGGTAACACACTTCTGAAAGCTTGTGGAGGTGGACAATTCAGAGCAGTACTGTAGGAAACCATGGGGGCAGTGTAGATAATAGTTCAAGCAAATTTTAACAGGTGATGGACTATAGTGATGGACTCAGTGATGGACTCTGTGCTGCCCTCTGGTGGATGCATTGTTTAACATCCATAACAACATAAAGGCTCCATACAGGGTGAGTCACAATCAAAAGACACATGACCGTTTTCCGCTGGAACTTCCGATATGAGTGATTTTAAGATGGTGTCCATGTTCCAGACAGAGTCTAAAATTTAGGCCTCCTCACCCTGCTGGAGTATTCAGATCGTCGTCTTTCCTTTCGTTTCTGTAAATAAAACGTGTCCTGAATTTTGCCTGACCCTGTAAAGTATCTGAACACATGACCAACCCTGTAAAGTAGAAGAAAAAAGACGAGCTAGAAATTTGACCACACATAACAATGCAGAAAAATAATTCATGGTACTCACCTATAGACCAATTTCCTACTTTGTCCTGGATGTGAAGTCCTGAAGTAGATCCTCGAAGTCTGTCTGGTTTAGGAGGTGGTGTTCCACCATATTACAGCAGGTGATCTTTCATCAGACTCAGCTCTGAAATGATTCTCTCTCTTACTGGGAATTGGAGCAAAATGTTCAGTATACAATCAGTATAAAACCCCCCACCCCCCGCACTAATGGCCGGGGCTCTGGACTGCAGCCCGTGTCGACCTGTATGTTAACATGGTCTTCAGGTGTCACAGGTTCACGCCTCTCCTCTTCTCTTACCAGTTTTTTGTGATCCTCCTGCTCCTGTTCCTGACCGAAGCGGCGCTCGTCCTCATGCTGGGGCTCTTCCACAAAGAGGTGAGAACCGCAAAACCCTCACACATGGATGTGTCTAACCACACCTAAGTCAACAAATAAATAAATAAATAACCTACTTTCTGTTTTCTTCTAGCTGGACCAAAAAGCAAAAGAGGACCTGATTGAGGGCATGAGGGATTACGACGCCAACCCTGGGCTGAAGAAGTCCTGGGACAGCATGCAGAGAATCGTATGAGGATCTCACTTTTCTTCTCATCCGTCTTTAAGATCACTCTGTTATATTAAAATCTGTTCATTTTTGTGTGTCATGAAGTTTAAGTGCTGTGGCGTGAGCAACCACACTGACTGGTACAACCAGACGAAGGAGGGGCTACACCCGGAGTCCTGCTGCAGAGACCACACCTCCCCCTGTCACCGCTGGGAAGAGGTCAGAGGTCACGTTAGGTCAAATCTGTGCCATGTGACATACAAAACAATCATCTAATAGTCTGAAAGAGAGAGAGAGACGGGGTTAAATATGATTATCATATTTTAATATTAACACAAATATTACAGATAAAATATTAACAAACAACAAGAGAAATTATTATTATTATTCTATAATTGTTTGAATATTTATTTTTTTTAATTATTATTAATTATTTTTTTATTATTAATGTAATTAATAACAGTGAAACACTAGGGGGCAGTGAACACACCCTGCTGGAGTGTGTGTGTGTGGGGAGCAGTTGGGGGAGTCAGGTGCCTTACTCAAGGGCACCTCAGTTGTGACTTGCCCTGTGCAGGAATCGAACCCGGGACCTTCCGGTTACACTAGGCCATGACTAGATATTATATTAATATTAAACTGATTGTTTTAGGCAGAAAATGGAGAAAATTTGTCTGTTCCTGTTTTTTTGTCCCAGCCGTGTTATGAGAAGGCGAAGGCGTGGGTTCTGGACAACATCACCTGGGTTTTGGGTTTTGGAGTGTGTCTGGGCATCGTGCAGGTAAATCATTTCCTCTGAAAGGCTTTCAGATGTACACGATATCATCCAGTAAATATATTTAAAATTCACACAGCCTGGAGTTCATGACTCAGACTTGTGGGATCCATTCTCAAGTGTGTGCTCCCTGTGTCTGTGTGGGTTTCCTCCAGTAGGTGAACTGGATGTACTAAATTGCCCTAGGTGTGAATGAATGAATGAATGAATGAATGAATGTGTGTGTGTGTGTGTGTGTGTGTGTGTGTGTGTGTGTGTGTGTGTGTGTGGTACCCTGTGATGGATTCGCTCCTGTCTGGGGCCTCGTGCCTTATGCCCAACAATTCCAAGTGGACAAACTGTTTAAATAAGATTATTATGAACCAAAGTAACCGTGTATCTGATGTAAAAAAAGAAACACAAGCACAGGATCTCAGGACCTCAGCTGATCTGATCTGTGGATAAATCACAGGGACACCTCCTCATCCTGCAGAAAATCACCAGCTTCACTATTCCTAATAAAAATGGGAAATGTCAGTGAGTGTGATTTGTGGTTTCTAGACTCGTTCACCTTCTCCTTCTCTTCCTTCCTCAGATTCTGGCTCTGGCCTTCTCCATGCTGATGTACTGCCAAATCCTACGGGTGGAAAAGTACATGGACTGACATGCCTAAGCTTTATGATGTTCACTCCACCAGGAGCCAAACTTCCAGAGAACTTCCAACTCTTTTACTGGGTTTTAAATTCATTTCCATCCAACATGTTTTTCATCTGAACTTTTCTCGCTGTGTAGAGCTGATTAAGTTCAGTCCAGTGAAAAGGTTTTACTGATACTGAACATTGTAGTCATAAACTGCGTGGACTGATCACATGTATGACTTTGATTCTGTTATGAGTAATGTTGAAGAGGAGTGTGAAGAGTGTCAGTGTTTTGTAGATCGATGTTTTACTGTTTAATAAAGTGTTATCAAATATTAACAATGTTTTAATAATTAGATTTTAAAAAATTACACACATTAATTCAGCTGACCTGATAATAGTAATAATAATAATAATAATAATAATAATAATAATAATAATAATATTCATCATCGTCATCATCATCGTCATCGTCATCATCATCAATGACTTATTCAGGGTCTGAAAATATCCCCATACAGAAGCTGAGAAATGACCGTTAGACCATTAGCATGATGAAGTGTTTGAGATTAGATTCATTTAATTTTAACTGAATGAGATTTCAACAACAGTCACTGTCACAAAGCAGCTTTACAAATATATATAAACTTAAAAATATAACTTTTTAAATGTATCATTTTCTCCCTGATGTAAAAGTCTGAGGTGACGGCGGTGAGAAAAACCACCTGAGCTGGGCGTCTTTAACTTTGAAAACTATTAACAAAATGTTTTACTAAATAAATATATTATCAGCCTAAACATAAAGACTGAGGTTGTCTCTGAGTCCTGAACACTGAACACTAAGTGGAACACTGAGTCCTGAACACTAAACACTAAGTGGAACACTGAGTTCTGAACACTAAACACTAAGTG
>JAOVVF010031856.1:0-11758 GCA_028565595.1 Duopalatinus emarginatus | reverse complement strand
CAGTGTGATTATAAATAAAAGTGCAGGTAGACAGAGAATTAAAGTCTGTCATCTAATTCATGGTTTCTACATCTGTCGATTATGGTGTATTGTAGACTGTCCATGTCCATGGTGGGTCAGATGAGACTGTAAGAATATAGAAGAATATAGAATATAAGAATATAGAAGATATAATTCTTATATACAGTTGAAACTGAGGTTCTGTGATTGTGTCTCTGTTACGCCATGCAGTCAGCCAAGCTTTTCTGTTGTACCAATTATGTGAAAAGCTGGACTGAGGCTCCTTGACCTGTAGTTTCATCACCAAATGTTATCTCCAAGAAGACCTTTAGAGGCTGCTTGAATCTTGATCTCCACCTAATCACGTTCATCATCGGTTAAAAACCGCCACCACATGACCTTAATGACCACATGACTACTCACTGACTCTGCTTGGGGTGATAAACAAAGTGCCCTTTAGGCATCAGATTTAAGGATGCTGATCAGCTACGTACAACAATTTGATTGTGCTTCTGCTGTCACTTGGTGATGTTTTTATACAGTCAATTGCTAACCAAAGCAAAACAAATTACGCACTGAATTTATTAAAGCTGAATTGATTATTATTATTATTATTATTATTTCCAGCTGGGTGGGTGGCACCCTAGCACCCTCTATTGGCCTGTTTGTAGCTGATTACCAATATGTATTTGATCTTGCCATCAAGCTTCATATTAAAAAGAACTGGTCAGGAGGTGGTAAGGCATCATGTGTCTTATTCCCAGCCTCAGAGCAGTTAAACTGTTTTCCATGCATCAGACTTAATCCTCTTTTTATACTTGTCAGCTTTGGTTCGTTTCAAACGAACCCTGGTGTGATTGCTCTCATAGGACGGTTCATTACAGTAACTGTGAATGCTTTCTTTCAAACGCTGATCCGCACCATATAAGCTGCCCAAGACCGCTTGAGCCGGTGGGTCTCGGTCCATTTCTAAATGCATTCTGGTGCGATTTGTTTCAAGTGTGACACACAACACAATACGAAACAAAGGCATCTAGAGAAACCAAACCAGGGGGATGTGATGTCATGAGACGCGACACTAAACATGCTGTGAGAGACAAGCAAGTGCACTGAAAACACACCACATACCTCAATCTTCTCATCACAGGAGTGTTTTCTATTACGGTTTGGTACTGAAAACACCGTCTTCTCTTTGCAGCATACTTTTTTTTTTCCACTGTTAAAAATACCACCACGTATACACAACCCTGATGGTGCATTACACCCAGCATGGTGCATTGTGCTGACAACTGGTTTGCATCATGCATCACTTTTTAAAATGTACAAGTCAAAACGAACCACTCATTGACCACTGTGCTTGCGCATAGAGGAATTTTGAGGTTAAATGCCTAGCTCAAGTGCACTTCAGACTGCCTTTTCTGTCATCGGGATTGTATCGGCAACACTCTGAACACAAGGCTGGTTCCTTAACCTCAAGCCCATGGCTGCCATCCAGCCCCTTTTGGAGCTACCAGCTGTTCCAAGAAATTTTGTCTATTTTAAAGTAAATTGACTCATTGTCCACCATGCTTGTACACACAAAGAAATGTGACCTGTATGTTTAACCCAATCTGTGCAGTGAGACACACACACACACAAACTAGGGGGCAGTAAATACGCTTGCCTGGCACAATGGGCAGCCTTATCCATGGTGCCCAAGGAGCAGTTGGGGGTTAGGTGCCTTGCTTTAATATCTATTTAGTTGTGTCTTGTTGGTGTGGGGATCGAACCAGAGACCTACGGCTGCCCTCTTGTTATCCTGACATCTATCATTCAGGATATAACAATCAGTTGTAACCGATTTAATAGCAGACGTAGGTTGAATTGTGTCATTTCCCACATATGGTAGGTATTAAAGTGACTGTTCACCCACTAACTCTTTTACACCAAGAGCCTTGATAATACATGCTTTCCGAATGAATCATTCTCACCCAGAGGCCAAACACAAAATCTATTTAACACGGCTCGTCAGCTTTACCGAGGCATAACAATCGCTGAGCTATAGGATCTAGGCCTAATCTGAGGAGCTGCAGCTCTGCTAAACGTATTGATCTGCATTCTGGGCGTCAGCGCTCATTTCTCCCTCAGTGTGAAATGGACGACCACAATAAAGTAATCCATCTTGGATCTAGTGTTTACTATGTGGCCCACGGATAGCCACCGCCACACAAATGTTCCTCAGAACACAAAGGAAATAATGTGAAGTGTCTGGAGGGACAGGACGAGGAAAAAACAGCCATGGTTTCAGGATATCAGAGGTATTTTTCTTTTCTTTCTTTTTTTATTTTTTTTAGGAAGATGGATTTAATTTCTCTCGGTCTTGCAGGTGACAAAGTCTGTGTTGAAAAAAGCTGTTTTTTTTTCTTTTGACAGATGAAAGTCAGATGAGAGAGAGAGAGAGAGAGAGAGAGAGAGAGAGAGAGTCTGTTCTAGAACGTAAGATGACAGCATCTTACCACCACACTTAATTGCGAGTGATGGTCTTTTATCTCCATGTTGTTAATTAGAAGGACTGCTTCAGTTTCCAGATCCTCTTACCACAGTAGTGTTCCATTCCTTTGATACCATGAAGCCAAACAGCCTCATTCAGCAGTTTAAATGGAGTAACGTATGTATGAGGGCGAGTCTCATCAAAGCATCCAGACGGTCATTGCGTACTGACATCAAAGGCGGGTAGAGTAGCCAAAAATTGTACTCAAGTTAGAGTATTGTTACTTTAGAATAATATGACTCAATTAAATGTAAAAAGTCATCACCCAGTTAATTACTTGAGTAAGAGTAAAAAGTACTAAGTGTAAAAACTAATCAAGTTTTGAGTAACTGCTGAGTGGCATCTTAATTTAATAATTTAATAATCTGTTTAATAAATTATTAAACCTGTTTAATAATCAGGACGTCAAATAATACACCTGAATGCACAAAAATATAAAACAACAGTGAACAAGTTCAAAGTCGGAGATAATCTCTTATATAAGAATTAAACAATAATAAATTAAATCTTTACAAAGTAACATAAATTAAATTTCGTTTATTATTATTATTATTATTATTATTATTAGGTAAATATAATCAGATGAATAAGTGTTGTGTGTGAAATTGTAATAAAATATGACATTTCATTGTTTTTTGTTTGATATTATGCAGGATAAACCTGGACCATTATATTCAGGGTTAATCGATGAAGCAGCTCTTCTATAGGAGTCTTTATTGTTTTAGAGCAGCGTGGTAAAATCTACAGTTACTGATCATTTTTAATTGATTTCTGCTTCCTCCAAAGCAGCCCTCAGTCTAGCCTGCTCTGACTTGTGTTGTCATAGTAACGTTTCATCACTTTCCGTTAGTAAGAAATAGCGTACAACGTTCATATTTTGTGTACTAGCCTATCAAACTCATACTATCAAGATGAGTACATAGTGTATACTGTATAGTATTAGTGTGAAGTACACATTTGGGATGCAGCCTGATGAAACAGAGCAAAAGTACCACTTCTTTACAAATATACTCAAGTAATGCAGTATTCTGCATTAAAACAACTCTTAGAAGTACAATTTATCCAAAAAGTTATTCAAGTTAATGTACCGGAGGAAATGTAGCCCGTTACTGGCTACCTGTGACTGACATTACATACAAAATAATACCGATCTGTAATACTTTAATTTTCCTTTGACTTACACTTGCATACACAACTAATCAGCCATCAATACTGAACATTCAGTTATTCATTTTCTAAGCTGCTTATCCTATTATTGGGTGGTGCTAGAGTCTATCCGAGCACACACTGGGCAAAAGGCAGCAAAAAACCCTGGACCGTTCACAGGTCTGATACACAGACATTCACACAAAGGGGCAACTGTGTCTCCAGGATGTGGAACCTCGCCTTGGAAGGTTGCCGGTTCGATATGACTAAGGCATGGCATCTAAGCTCCATTTGCTTAGATCCCAGTTGCTCCTCTGGCACCTTGGACAGGGATATCCACCCCTCTGGACAAGTGTTTACATCACTAGTGTGTGTGTGTGTGTGTGTGTGTGTGTGTGTGTGTGTGTGTGTGTGTGTGTGTGTGTGTTTTATTGCACAGATGGGTTAAATGCAGAGGTCAGAGTCCTCTATGTGCAAGAACAGTGGTTGATTACTTCACTTCACACAGCTAGGGGCAATTTAGCACCTCCAATTCATCTGACTGCATGCCTTTAGTTTGTAGGAGGAAACTGGAGCACCCAGAGGAAAAACAAGCCCACACACACACACACACACACACACACACACACACACACACACACACACACACACACACACACACACACACACACACATACACACAGGGAGAGCATGTGAACTCCACACAGAAAGGCCCCTGGATATCGAGCTGTTTCTTGCTTCCTGCGGAGGTCAAAGTCCTCTGTGTGTACGGACAGTTGGTCAATCTCTTCACACTGTTACTTCACACACAGCTAGGGGCAATTTAATATCTCCAATTCACCTGACTGTATGTCTTCAGATTGTAGGAGGAAACTGGAGCACCCACAGAAACCAACACGGACAAAGGGAGAACACAAAAAGTCACCTGACCAAATATACAGTGCCACCGTACCATCCTAAGAGAGAGAAACAAAAAGGTGAATTTTATTTATGGCATTTTAAATGCATAAATACATTGATACAGTGACTAATAAATGTGTGTGTATACATATATATATATATATATATATACACCCCCGTGTTTGTTGGCCATTATCTCTGCCCATACCATAACCTCACCATCATCATGAGCCACTCGATTCATAATGTTGACATTCGCAACGAGGCCGTCTGGTGGACATTCCTGCAATCAGCATGGCAATTACACGCTTCCTCAAAACGTATAACATCTGTAGCATCATGCTGTGATAAAACTGCACATTTCAGAGTGCCCTTTTATTGTGGCCAGCCTGGGGCACACCTGTGTAATAATCCTGCTGTCTAATCAGCATCCTGATACACCACACCTGTGATGTGGATAGATTATCTCGGCAAAGGGGAAGTGCTCACTAACACAGAGAAATTTGTGTTGTTCTGAAGTTATACCCAGAGGCTTGCACTTGCACAGACTAGACTGGTAAGAAACTGGTACAGACTAACTAGATAGAAATGCCACCTATGCACATCCTTGGTTGCGCCCACTGGAGCGTATGCATAAATACATTGGAAATTTGTCTTCATATACAGTTCTTTTGTCTTCAAGATGTTCAAGAATGTCATATGTTCTTTGACAGTACATAACCTTTTTTTTTTTTTCTTTGAACATATTCAGTCTTGCAGTCGATCTGGTCAGTGTCATCACCAGCACTGTTCAGATCACCATCACCGTGTTCTTGACACAGAAGGCAGCGTGGGCATGCCGAGGTCCTGCCGTAGTCATGTCAGGTGAAGATCTGAGTTTCTGAGTGTCTTTCAGCATTAAGTTCCAAATAAGTCATGACACTTTCTTCGCCTACATTTCTTTTGACCTTTTCTTGGTCAATTTGTGAAAAGCAAAAACTGACAAAGAAATGCAGCCTACAACAAGGATTAATTATTGCCTAGACATTTTTTTTTACATTGCACTGTCTATAAAATATATTTACTGGTTTTCCTACGACACTGTTTCTAGTTAAGGAATGAAACAATCAACCGTGTGGTGTTATAGGAAAATAATCAATGACAAGATGGTGTGAGAGCAGATGAGCCTATACATAATATATAGCAACTCCACCTATGCACATCACTGATTGTGTCCGTAAGGGTGTACATAAAGTGATTGACATCTATAGAAGCTTCATAATGTTTGGGTTTGTATGTGCTTCCTTTCTGATGAGTTACACTCGTTTCTGTCCTGCATTCATCCTGATAAGTTTGGCCATTTCTAACATGACAATGCACCGACAGACGCATCCAGAGACACCAAATTATGGTTAGAGGAACACTCAGAGTTTAAGGTTTTGTCACCGGATCCTGATATTTTAGAACACATCTGGGATGTCATGCAGCATGCTGTGGAACACAGGAATCCCACACCGTGGAATACATCAGAACTGTGGAGCGTTCTGCAGGAAGTAGTGAAAGTGAACTATTTGCCTACTGTGCTTGCACACACACAAATGTGACCTCCGCATTTAACCCATCCGAGCAGTGAAACAAACACCAGTGAACATTACATTTACAGTTATGGCATTTGGCAGACACTTTTATCCAGCACGACTTACAAGGTTACTGGTATTAAAAGGTAGGTCAATGTAGTGTTAGGACCCTTATTGGTGTAGCACAGACTGGCTGCCTAGACCGGAAATCGAACCCAGGTCTCTCACATGGGAGCCAATGATGTTACCACTGTACCACACCAACCACTAGGGGGCAGTGAACTCACTTTCTCGGAGGGGGAGGGCGGCCCCAAACCATGGCCCCGGGGAGCAGTTGGGGGAGTTAGATGCCTTGCTCGAGAGCACTTCAGTCATGTATTGCCGTGATCTAACCTGGGACCTTCCAGTCATGTGACCGGTTCCCTAACCACTAGGCCACGGCTGTTCATTATCTACAGAATATTTCCACAAACTCATGGAGTCCTACTAAGTATTAAACTGGTGTACCAGTTTTTTCTGACTCTTCAGTCTATACTTATATTTACATTGCGGAATATTCCAGAAAGTTCTTTTCACTCGGATTAGAACAGCTAGAAATAATCATTCCCTCATCACCCTCTCTTTTTCTACCTTGTAATAATAAAGGAAAAACCTTCTTTAACCGTTCTGATAAAGTAAAGAGTTACTGATGTTTTTATATTTGTTATCCATCCATGACCCTGTCCTATAGTCACCGTACGCTCCTTCTGGTACAGTGTCTCTGCTGCTAAAAGAATGAAACCATTAGGTTCCATAAATAGACCAATTAAATCAGGTCTGATTAAAGCATACAGTTTTCATATTGTGAATTTATAATGTAATTGCTTACAGCCATACTGTAAGCCTTTACATGCTACAGTGGCCTCCTTCATGTTTCCGTAATGACTGTGATAATATAGTGCTTGGAATCTCATTTGTATTAATATGTTAGTGTCTAAGAAGCTAATTCGGAAATTAGGCTAAAAATAACTTTCTGGCCAAAATGAGCACTGGGACTTGAATGCACACGACATGAATTTAACCCAGATTTCTTTAGTGTAGCTTAATATCAGCTGATCAGGCACTGGTGCAGACATAGTTCTCACTGTATTAGCCATCACAGATGGGCCAGTATTTTCAGGCATGTTTGTAAATCTCTGTGATTAATAATTCTTCATAAGAATTAGCGAGAACCTCTACAACAGTTACTTTGCAGAATTGACCAACAGCCAGTCAGAATCTAAAATCAAAAGACCAAATCACTTTATCATGTGTAAGCACAGTAATAATTCTACTTCAACATATTTCCCTCAACATTACCCAAAAGTCCCAGGCTTGGTGTGCAGGGTCTTTCTGTTCTCCACTATGTCTGTGTGAGTTTCCTCCAGCAGGTCAAAGACATGCAGTGAGACAAATTTTGAGACACTAAATTGCCCCTAGATGCCTTTTTGACTGGTGACCTGCCCTGGGTGTTTTCCTGCCTTCCACCCAGTGAGCACTCAAAAACCTCATCATCACCACCACCACCACCACCACCACCACCACACAATAGTAGAATAAGGAGCTTACAAAGATAATGAATCAATGCCCAAGATGGTTGTTTGAAACCCCAACAACTGAGACCTATACCTCTAGGTTTTCTTTGTAAACCAGACAGTGCTCACACAATCCTTCATCCAAGCCCAGTTTGCTGTTGTTTCTTTTCCAACAGCTAGTTGTTTTTGACAGTTATATGATGGACAGGTTTCACATTTATTTTTTAAAGGGTGCAGGATTTAGGGATCAGGTGAATTTGAGGTGCATGGATCTTTTAAAATGAACGATTATCCTAGTGCATTAGTCTTGTCTGCGATTGCATGAAGCAGAAACCACATAGGGCATGGTGTAACAGGTGTGAGGGTCTGCAGTGGTTAAGGGACTGGAAGGTCCATGGTTTGGTCCCCCACAACGGGCATGACACGACTGAAGTGTCCTCGATGAAAGGCTCAAAACCCCTGACTGCTCCCTAGGTGCCTTGAATAGGGGCTGCCTCCCACCATATACAGTGGTGTAGAGTACACAGTGAAATGAAATAACATTTCTCCAGGACCGAAAGGGAATTGTTCCAGAAAGAATAAACTACACAATACAACATAACGCACACGTGTGCAAGAGCATGTGCAACGAAGCGAGACGATTTACAATAAATGTGCCATTGAGAGCTTTTGACTGTTATATGATGGACAGATAACTGTTGCAAAGTCTGAATGAGGGCCCATGTGCTTTCGTGCGTTTTTCCAGACAGTACTGGTGTGAAGAATGTGTGTTTGGTCATCCACAATTCTGGTTGATTTGCGGATGCAGCGTGTAGTGTAAATGTCTGTGATGGTGGGGAGAGAGACACCGATCTTCTCAGCTGTCCTCACTACTTGCTGCAGGGATTTGCAAACCGATACGGTGCATCTCCAAAACCAGGCAGTGATGCATCTGCTCAGGATGCTCTCGATGGTTCTTCTGTATTATATGATGAGGATGGGAGGTGGGAGATCTACCTTCCTCAGCCATCACAGGAAGTAGAGACGCTGCTGGGCTTTCTTGGTTATGGTGCTGGTGTTGAGGGACCAGTTGAGATCCTTTGCCAGGTGAACTCCAAGGAATTTGGTGCGCTTAACGATCTCCACAGCAGAGTCGTCCATGTGTAGTGGAGCATGATCAAGCCTTGTTCTTTTGAAGTCAGCAACCATCTCTTTAGTCTTGTCTACATTCAGTGACAGGTTGTTGGTTCTACACCAGTCCGTTAACTGTTGAACATCCTCTCTGTATGCTGACTCGTCGTTCTTGCTCATGAGACCCACCACAGTTGTGTCATCTGCAAACTCGTGATCCAAGTCAGTAAAGTGAACAGCAATGGACTGAGCACACAGCTCTGGGGGGCCTCAGTGCTTAGCATTGTGGTGCTGGAGCGGTTATGTCCGATCCGGACTGACTGAGGTCTCACAGGAAGTCCAGGATCCAGTTACAGAGAGAAGTGTTCAGGCCCAAGTAGGTTCAGCTTTCCGATCAGGTGCTGGTTGCCTTGAGATTCAAGATGGCAGTGCAGCTGTAGCTGTAGCTTGCAGCGGCTGCTCTGGATACAAAATGTTGCTTTTTGTTTATTTTTACTCGTGTCTGTTTTAAACTTTATACGCACATGGACATAAGAACAACCAGTCTACATGCATACGACTGTCAGACGCTGCTACACTACTGGAATCAACCAAATAACACAATAAACCATGAGCTACAAGAGATGCTATAAGGTTTCGGCCTGCTACAGCAACCAGGCCCCCAGAGACCACAGCCTCGCCTTTTCACAGAGACATAGCTAAGCAAGACATGCCTCAGACTCATGGTGGAGACCTGTGTGACTGGCCAGGAACCATCTCTGCTTTTCAGGACTGTTTTGAGCACACTGACTGGCAGATGTTTAGGAAGATTGCAACCTACAGCAACACAACAGACTTGCAGTAGTACACGTCATCTGTGACCAGCTACATCCGAAAGTATATAGACGACATGACTGTCTCCAAGACCATCACCACACATCCCAACCTGAATCGTGGATGAAGCCTGCAGAGGTGCATGCTCTGCAGAAGGCTTAAGACAGTGCCTTCAAAGCAGGAGACAAAGGGGCCCTAAGAACAGAGAGGGCCAAAATGTCCCGGGCCATTAGAGAGGCAAGCATGCACACGGCCAGATCATCCACAGCCAATTCAGAGACAGCAGTGACATGTGGTGCATGTGGCAGGGCATCCAGGCCATCACCAACTACAGGACAACATTTGCCTGTCACAGTGATGCCTCACTTCCAGATGCACTGAACGACTCCTACGCTCGGTTCGAATGCATAGATGGATTAAATGCAGAGGTCATATACCTATCTGTGTGTACAAACACAGTAGGTCAAATCTTCACTTGATTTTAATCCTAAAACTCCCTTCTTTGTGACTGATATTTCTAAATAGTAAATAAAAGGTAACACACAGTAACTTTCCCCGTCAACAGGCCTCAGTATTCACACTACAATTCCAAATCCTAACCCAGCATGAGAGATTTTTCCACAGGTTTTGTCACATCTCAGCGAGATATGTCTCTTTTTTGGCATAACTCCAGTCCCACATGAGGATTCTGACATATCGAAAAATAATCGCTGCATCTCAAACGTCAAGAGGCAGGAGCTGCCATCTTCAGAGAATTTTTTTTAACTTTCTCCCACTGCGATACTCTAGGCGGAACAGGCAGAGGACTCGACTGAGATTGCCAAATCCCATCTGAGATGAATTACATAGAGTAAAACTGTGGACGTGGCCGATATTACAGCCGATTTGTTCCGTGTCCAGCATCTGTCAAACAATTTTGAGGCACTGCCATTTTCTGAAAATCAGCAAAAAAAAGGCTGAAAAAAATACAGTTCTACAGCAATACAACCAAATATCATTTTACAATTAATTGAAAGTCTTGAAGCAAAAATGCAGTTAAAATGTGTAATTATTTTTATTCTATTAAAAATCATTCACTTTGTGCCTTAAAGGCTTAACTGCCCAAATGCAAAGGAGGTCAGTGATGCTGTTCGGTTCATCTGGGCTCAGCCGTGGCGTGAGGCTCTTGTGACCAGAAGGTTGCCGGTTTGATCCTTCATACAAACAAGGCATGTTTGAAATGCCCTGGAGCAGGGCCTAAACTGTTATCTGGATGCGAGTGTAAGGTTTTCAGCGCCCCCTAGTGTGTGTGTGTTCACTGCATAGATGGGTTAAATATGGATGCCAGATTCCTTTGTGTGCAAGCACAGTAGGTCAATGACTATCTTCACTTTATCGGAGGAACATTTTTACCTAGAGGTTTCTCTGCCATCCAGACCCCAAAAAAAGAATATTGGGAAGCTTAATTTTCGTAGGGATTTTTATGACAGAAGCTCAGATATAAATAAATAAATAAATACATAAATAAATAAACAAAAAAATATTTAAATGAATAATAATTTATTTTAAAAAACCCACAACATAATATATTGATATTTTCTATATGGAGATGTTTTTTTATTTAGCAGTTATGGGAAGATTATCCAGGGTTGCCATGTTGTCAGCACAAAGAATTTAGCACTTTCTCACCAACATGACTTTTTTCACATTAAAACAATGTCCTAATGACGCAAAGGTGGGCTAGTTTGTGAACAAATGTAGCTGATAATGCCCCTGGTATTGTTCACTGCTCGCTAGCTAGATTGAAATTTGGCTAGCTAGACTGGTTGCGCTATTCAACAAAGGGAGTCGGTCAGTTAATGAGTAAATAGGCGTTTATTCGTTCATCTATTCATTCATTCACAGTTGCTTATCCTATTACTGGGTCATGGGCAGTGCTGGAGTCTATCCCAGCACTCAGAAGGTTTAAGGCAGGAAAACACCCTGGACAGGTCACCGGTCTATAACAGGACAGACAGACACATTGAGACACACATTCACCTAACTGCATGTTTCTGTGAGGTGACAGCGCTACATACTGCACTGTATTTGTTGGCTTTAGTACAAACCGGATTCCAAAAAAGTTGGGACACTAAACAAATTGTGAATAAAAACTGAATGCAATGATGTGG
>JAOVVF010031855.1:0-11762 GCA_028565595.1 Duopalatinus emarginatus | reverse complement strand
GCAGTACTTAATTGTATGATCACAATCACACCAGACATTTGGGTTCAGCAGACTAACCGAGAGGCTGTAATTCAGTGCTTTCTGCAACTCTTAGTATTTTTAAGTCGAGAATGGCTCAGGAAATTTACGTAAACTGTTCTGAGAAGGTGGCAGGGGAAATAGAGATGCTGGAGGAGGTCTATGTGAACGCAGATGTCGCCAGAGGTCCGGAAAAGAGAAAGAATGGCAATGCCAATAGGAATCAAGAAGCTCAACAAAGAGGTAGAGTACTTTTTTCTACCTTTGTGAAATGCTTTATGTAGGACATGGATGATATTTGATGTCAAAGTGGCAGATTGTTTAGATTTCAGTGAAGTGTGCATCGATTTCAACATTCCATACAAATCCCTTATCAATAGTAATATGTCAACACCAGGGTACTGAATGTAAGGGTACTGTCTTCAATAAACACAAGAAGGTGCCATAAATAATGTTTACACAATTAGTAATCAGAGATAATGTCCAGAAGCCAGCACATTCTCTCTTTCTCTCTCTCTCTCTCTCTCTCTCTCACTCTCTCCATTTCTTATAGATGGACGGAATACAGAGAGCAGATGGTCCAGATGCACTCTGACTACACTGTGTCTGCTGCTGTTGTGTGTTATCTTTCTGGTGGCCACCATAGTGCTGGCAATCAAACTGAGCAACGTGAATACAGAAAACAACCAGCTTCAGACCTCAGGTTATTAGTTATTTTATTATTGAATGTCATAACAATATGTCACACTGGAAAGTTTTGGGTTGCAAATGCAGGGGTGGGGGTGGTGGTTTACATCACTTGTTACATATATATTCACTTATTAGGAAGAGCATTTTTGAGGTCTCTCAATCCCCATTGTAGTTCATCTCAGGTGGAAAGCAAAGTCTTTGAGCTGATGTTAATGGCAAAGGAGGTTTGAATCTCAGTTATTGAGTCATCAGTTGCGTTGGCAACTTTTACCCACACATTAGTAACTTGGCAACTTTTCAATAACACTACACACAGTTAATTGTGGCATATCTAGGAGGGAAGAAATTTTGCAAACTGACTTGTTACGATGGTGGCTTCCTTTTACAATTTATTTACTTTAGTTTATTTGTGACTGCAGTGCAAGAAACAATGGCTGACCCACTTGTGATTTGCATGAAAGAAGGGTTGTTTCCGATGAAAATGGTTCAACAATTAACAGTGCTCATAACAGTGACATGCTCACTGAACACAGAGGGCTGCTGTGTTTTCGTCGGCACACTGTAGTCCATAGTGTCAACACTCTCCAAAAACTTAAAGTGTTAAAGCCCTATCAGACTATCACCTGTTTGGTCCCCTAAAAGAAGCCATAAGAGCCCTAAAAAAGATTTATGTATATAAATAGTAATGTGAACAAAAAAAAGGTTTAAAAAGCTTTTTTATCTCTTCACAGGTTACTCTTCTACTATTTATACGGAAGGTTTCACAACATCAACTACATCTGAGACATCAACTACATCTGAGGCAACAACTACATCTGAGGCATCAACTACATCTGAGACATCAACTACATCTGAGGCATCAACTACATCTGAGACATCAACTACATCTGAGGCATCAACTACATCTGAGGCATCAACTACATCTGAGGCATTAACTACATCTGAGACATCAACTACATCTGATACATCAACTACATCTGATACATCAACTACATCTGAGGCATCAACTACATCTGAGACATCAACTACATCTGATACATCAACTACATCTGATACATCAACTACATCTGAGGCATCAACTACATCTGAGACATCAACTACATCTGAGGCATTAACTACATCTGAGGCATCAACTACATCTGATACATCAACTACATCTGAGGCATCAACTACATCTGAGGCATCAACTACATCTGAGGCATTAACTACATCTGAGACATCAACTACATCTGATACATCAACTACATCTGAGGCATCAACTACATCTGATACATCAACTACAATTTCCATAAAAATTCCCACAGAAGGAGAAAGCGATATACATAATGATAAGTACACTTACCTGTATACAATGTCATATTGAATGTAATCACAGAGTTTGTCTTGTGTGCAAATAAATACAACTGATACATAACACAAGTGTTTAGATCATCATTATCGTTACTGAGATAACTAGCGCAAGGTCAAAGAGAAGGCTAGCAAGTAAGCTTACACTTGCAAGCTAGCTTGTAAGGTCAGCATTAACCTGAGAGGCAAAATATGGACAAAGGTATTTTAGAAATAAAATACAAATATAAACGTTTACAAAAGGCATCCAGGGGATTTTGATGACATTATGCGAGGACTGTATAGTATTACTAAATCTGACTGAGTATTGTAATTTTAACATAATGCTAGCACATAAAACAATAGATAACAGGCAAATATGCCACATTTCTGTGACTTTGATAGCTGTAACAATAGAGTGGACTGTGGATGTTTATTGTTTAGACACTCAAAGCGAGTTTGTTCAATCACATTGGTGCCAGGACAGAGAAAAGTCTGTGTTTATGTCTACCATGTATCATGGATGAAGGAGTGTCAAGTGAAGCCATACTTAAAGCATGGGTCTTGGTACAAATTGGGCTTTGACAATTACCATTAGGTAGGGAGGAGCTCAACAATTTTTTTCTGCCTGCATCAGGATCTATGCTGCTAGCTTCCTTCCAGTCGTCATTGTATGAGCTAAGTGTTCTTGTTAGGCTAGGCTTGTTGCAGGATTTCTTGGGAGTCTTTGTGTTGGTCTATTTTGACGATATTCTTATTTTTTTTCCCTGATGTGGCTACTCATAGACTGCATGTATGCAAGGTACTCACCCATCTGCTGGAACACCAGTTATACGTGAAAGCCGAGAAATGTGAATTTGACTGTACCACTATAACCTTTCTTGGCTACATTATTTCCCCAGAGGGCATTTGCATGGACCCAGGTATGGTGAAGGCCGTTTTGGACTGGCCCAAACCCCACTCTGTCCAGGGGTTACAGCACTTTTAGGGTTTTGCAAATTTCTTTCGCTGTTTCATCCGCTCTTTTAGCTCTGTAGCTCTTCCGCTGACATCCCTCCTTAAAGGGAAACCTAAGCGTCTTCAGTGGTCCCCAGCAGCAGACCAGGCCTTTGCCAAACTAAAAAGGCTCTTCACCACCGCTCCTGTACTAGGCCATCCAGATCCCTCTCTGCTGTTTCTGGTGGAAGTGAATGCTTTCCAATGCTGTCGCAACATCTTGGCAAACCTCCCAGGCTTCACCCCATAGCCTTTTTCTCTCGAAAGCTCTCTCCAGCTGAACGCAACTACGTAGTGGGGGATCGTGAACTCTTAGCCATAAAACTAGCCCTGGAAGAGTGGCGTCATTGGTTGATGGGGGCCAGCCACCCATTCCAGGTTATCACAGACCACCGCAACTTGGAATACATTAAATGTGCCTGCCGACTCAGTGCTCATCAGGCCCGGTGGTCTCTCTTTTTTTCTCAATTTGAGTTTACCATCTCCTACTTCCTGGGATGCACTAATGGCAAAGCCGACACCTTATCTCGGGCCCATGCCTCTCTTCCAGAGAACGCTGGCCTAGGAAAACCCATTTTACCATCTCGAGTATTCCTTAACGCGGTTCATTGAGATTTTAACCAAGAGTTGGAAACACATTTGCAGACTACCAATATCCCCCCACAGTGTCCCCCCGGCCGCAAGTTTGTACCACCATCCCTCCGCTCTCGTCTGATAGTCTGGGCCCATACGTGCCTTAGTGCAGGTCACCCTGGCGAGTCTCGTACTCTTCAACTCCTCACACACAAGTACTGGTGGCCCAATATGTCGGCAGATATACACAAATTCATTTCTTCCCGCTCCGTCAGTGCCACCAGCAAGACCCCCAAAGCCCTTCCATCGGGGAAGCTGGTACCTCTACCTGTGCCTAATTGGCCGTGGTCTCATATTGCACTGTTATTTTGTTACTGATCTCCCCTTGTCAGATGGGAACTCTGCTATTATGACTGTAGTGGACCGTTTTTCTAGGGCTGTTAAATTTATCCCCCTTCCTGGTCCACCCTCAGCCTTTGTCATGGCCAAACTGTTGTTTCACCATGTGCGTCTCCATTACGGTTTGCCAGAAGACATACTGACAGATCAGGGGCCTCAGTTTACGTCTGCTGTCTGGTGGGCGTTCATGGAGAAACTGGGTGTAACACAGTCTCACATCAGGTTACCACCCACAGTCCAATGGTCAGTGCGAGAGGGTGAACCAGGAACTTACCAAATTCCTCTGCATTTATTGCAGTGCCACTCCATCTGACTGGTCACATTTCCTTCCCTGGGCTGAGATTGCTCAAAATTCCCTAAAACACTCAGCTACCGGTCTTACCCCTTATCATTGTGTCTTAGGCTTCCAGCCCCTGTTCACCCTATGAGACCCCTCCCCCTCTAATGCACCTGCTGTGGACATTTGGTTTCGGCGTATTGAGGAGGTATGGTCTTTGGTTCACCAGCGCATCGAAAGGGTCATCCAGCGCCGTAAACACCTGGCAGATTGCCATTGAGGTGAGACGTGTCGCTATACTCCAGGTGACAGGGTGTGGCTCTCTACACGGGATATGCGCCATGTACAGGGTTCACGCAAGCTCCTTTCCCGATATATTGGGCCAATTTCGCATCGCCAAGCAAGTCAACAAGGTGCTGTATAAGCTGCAGCTCCCTCCTAACTTGTGTATTGCATCCTTGTTCAACGTCTCTCTCCACTTAAGCCATATGTTACAGGCCCCTTGGAGTCAGCTCATGATTAGCCCCCACCGCCTCTTTCTTACATTGTGGATGGAAGTCCAGCTTTCACTGTAAGCCAGTTGTTGAACTCATGCTGGAGGGCCAGTAGATTGTTAGACTGGGAGGGCTATGGCCCTGAGGATCGTTGCTGGGTAGACTGCACTGACATACTGGACCCTAAACTTACAGTTCTACCAGAACCATCCAGACCTGCTGGCTCCTAGGCCTCGGGGTCGACCTCCTCGTCGTGGACGCCATGGTGGTGCTTTCCAGCCGCCTTCTGTGCCTCCGGCCTTGGCGGACTCTTTGGAGGGAGGTTATGTCACAAACTCCAGCACCACCCTGACGGTACCCCCTGACACTCTGTCTAAAACATTCCTTCCACATTCTCCTTCACTGGTCTTTAAATGCTCCCGGGTTGTCTTAATTCCCTGTTCACCTGTTTGCAGTTCCGGTTGTTCATTTCCACGTTTATTAACTCCTGTATTTAAGCTCCTCCTTCCTTTTATTCTTTGCAAAGTGTTGTTTGTCTATCATGCACGCACTGAGCTCGCTATCACCCGCTCTGGCAGTATTCTGTTTTCTGGTTGGCTTCTCCATTTTTCTCTCTCCACTATCCCTCTCTTCCCCTCGGGGCTCCGTTCTGCCACCTCGCTTTCGTGCTCGCTCGTCCAGCCTTGCGGTTTTGTGCTTCCGCGTGCTAGGCAATTCCTGCGCGCACTCTTGTCTCACCGTTTTTCTGTTTTTCCTATAAGGGTTGCTCCCATTCCGCCTCATCTCTTTTCTCTCCTCTCCTTGTTTTTTGTGTTTCCTTTGTTTGTTTGTTTGTTTGTTCCCAGATGTCACCACATGCTTGAGCCCTGTCGCCACGGTCCAGCACGAGGCTGGGCTCCCCCTGGTGGTCACTGGGTGTTTCTCCACCTCACCTCAAGTTGAGTGTTTTGTGGTCGCTCTGTATTTGTGGAGGTGCTGTAAGTAAAATGCATCTTGAGTGTTTTCCCCTGCATTTCTGCCTCCTGAGCCTTGTGTGTGTGTGGGGGGGGGATTCCTGGTTTTGTGACACAATAACACATTTTTGTTACATTTCACAAACTTTGTAATGGTTTTAATACAAGGTAATGTTGTCTGTGTTGCCTTTATTTTCAACAGGGGATTGCACACAATGTCACATTGATTTTACATTAAAATAGGGGGAAAGTTATTTTAGGAAAACCAGGCTGTTTAAATATTTTATAATAATGTGCTTTGAAAAGTCATTGCAAGATTACTAAATAACAAAATCAATAAACCACCACCACCAACAACAACAATAATAAAAAAATGTTACAATAATCATGGTTAACTATACAGCAACCACAGTTACTATAAAGTTTCCAGGATAGATTATGGCTCCAGCACAACCCTGATAAAAGTGGGAAATGAATGAAACAGATCAGTCTGGTCTTGTGAGGATGTGCTCACCGAGCTTGCAAGATGAAGCCACCTAATTTAAAACAATATGCCGGGATGACCTGCTTGACCTGCATCCTGTAAAGAAGACTCCAGTAAGGAATGTTTTAGTCAGCCTGTGCCTGAGCCTATGCAGCTATATTTGTGCCATGCATGTGTTAATAGTTTACATATGCACAAAACCTCACATGTCAAACAGTTAAACCTGAACCCTGCAATACAAGTAGGAAGTAGGAATGTAGAGGCATGTGTTATTAGATACCTGTCAGATATCAGATACATGTCAGTGAAACTTTCCCTATGCAAAGTCTGTAAGACATATTCACAGGAAAGTCACTGCTGTATGATCCCATTATTTCCAGGCAGATACACATCAAGTAAAATTTGCATACAAGTTTCTGTCTTGTTATAGACCTCTTCAAAAAGACATGCCTCCTCTGATGTCTGCGTCTGTCTCTCTCATCCAGGCATTCATGGCTGGAACTTCAGATAGTTCTCCTGACAAGGGGATCTGAAGAGTTTGGTACTCTAGAACACACAGAAAGGGAGTTAGACCAGTGGGAGTGTGTGTTAAAGAGTTTGGGGGATATTCTGACCAGGGTAAGTTCTGGCTCCAGTCATGTTGAGAGTAGCTGCAATACAAACATAAAAACCTCCAAATCTCCTGGATGAGGCATTCAACTTGTCCATTGTATTGAGGATGATAGAAAGAGGGTAAGCTGATAGTGATCAGTGATGTTTAACAATTAAAAGGCCTGCCACACATAGGAGGTAAACTGAGGAATCCAATCTAAAACAACGTCCTCAGGGAGACTATAAAATGGAAATACTTTATAAAGTAACTTGACATACTGACATTTCAATGGCTAAGGATAACTTGCAGAAGTAGCCCCTCCATGGCAGATTTTACCTTCTTGATGTCCACCTGGACTCCGAGAGGACCAATGATGTACCCAAAAAGGAAACATTAGATCTATGAAACTCACATTTTCCCAGCTTCACAAATAACTGATGCACTGGTAATCGTTTTGAGACTTGTCTGATGTGAGTGGTGTCAATGGTGACGATGACCCAGCAGTCCAAAATATCACAAAGTATTTCACTGATGAAAGCCTGAAACACAGAAGGGGCATTCACCAGGCCGTATAACATCATCATGTATTCAGAGTGCCCTCATGTGGTGATGAAGACAGTCTTCTATTTGTCTCCCTCTATATGCACTACACAGGTCCAATTTGGTAAAGATTTTTCTGGGCGAAGCTGTTCCAAGGCAGCCAGCACTAATTGGAGTAGTGGCATTTAAGCCTCTATAATCAACACATTGCTGCAAGCTGCCACCTTTCTTCTCAACAAAGGGTGTTGTGGCACTGTAACTCCTAGGGCGCCCAAGGGCAATTAGGCCCGATGAGAAGAACCTGGCTGAGTCTGTATTTAAGATGAGACTCAACACACCTTTAGATGTCTATGCTCTGTTACACGAGGTAAGCGGTCAGGGACACTGGTAACTGTGGACCTTATAAAGAGTCATTGGTAGCCCAGCAGATGAGGTAACAGGGTAAAATTTTAGGGACAGGTCAGGCATTTGATATGACTCCTTCATCTGGCTGACTTTCTGCATGTTGGAGAGGTCAACACACCACTTTCTCTGGTGTTCGGGCCAGTTCTCTTTCTCTAACTCTTCCAGACCAGGAAGGACCACCCTTTAATTCCTAATTCTCTTTTGCACCGGCCTCCGAGCTCCATGGTGGTTCACCCTACGCTGAGGCGAACCACTCTTTTTACTCATTTATTGGCCATAAAGGTGACTCTTCTCCTTCTGTCTCTGAGGGAAAGTGTAAAGCATAGTTGCTCGTGCAGCATGTCAGTGTTGGGGCAGAGCTCTCTCGCACTTCGGCACTCACTCTACAGTATACACACAAGTGGAAAGAAAAGAACAAAACCTGCTGGGGAGAAGAAAAAATGGAGAAAAGGAAAATGAAGAGATTCAAGATTTTTATTCGTCATATATAGGTTTGTAGCATGTACAAATAAATAGTGAAATAAAAAGTGACTGTTCCATTGGCTGTGCAAGTATTTAAATACAATTTATAATTTAACTTATAACTGCTAACAAATAAAAGAAAGTTAAAAGTGAATAAGTATAAAGAAAGAATAATTACAAAACTATAATATACATGTAAACAATGAGACCATTGCTACATTGTTATATTATATAAATTTAAATATAAAGTGGCCATGTGACTGTGTGTAAAGTGGCTGTGTGTCTGTGTATAGAGCAGAATTACATGTTTAATGTCCGAATGACCTGAGGGTAAAAACTCCTCCTTAACCTCTCAGTCCTCGCCCTAATTAAGCTCAGACATTTTCCTGTGTGAAGCCATTTAAACAGGCTATGGTTGGTGGATGTCTTTAATAATCCATTTGCCTGATGCCCTGCAGTGTCTGGAGTAAATGTCCTCAAGTTGTGGCAGTGCAGTCCAGGTGATGCGCTCAAAGCATCAGATCATTCTCTGAAGGTCTTTCTTGTCCCGGGACCTGAGGTTTCCATACCAGGTAGTGCTGCTTCTGGAGAGAACAGACCCGATGGTGGCAGAAAAGAAGAGCGTTTAGCAGCACTGTGGACATCTTGAATTTCTTCAGCCTCCTGAGGTGGTATAAGCATTGCCGTGCCTACTTTTTCAGGGTGGAGATGTGTGTAGTCCATGTCAGATCCTCAGAGATTTAGACACCGAGGTACCTGTAGCTGGTCACTTTCTCAACTGCAGTTCCCTTAATCTGGAGTGGTGTGTACAAAGTCCTCCTCTTCTTTCTTCTGAAGTCCACAACCATTTCCGTGGTTTTGGAGATGTCTTCAGGTTGTTGGCATCACACCATGATGACAGCTGTTCCACTTCACTCAGGTAGGCCTTCTTATCGTTGTTAGAGATAAGGCCTACCACCACTGCATCATCTGCAAATTTAACAATGGTGTTGGAGCTGTAAGTGGCTGTACAGTCATGGGTGTACAGAGAGTACAGGAGTGGACTCAATACACATCCTTGGGGGGCACCGGTGCTGAGGGTTATGGAGCTGGACATTTGAGTTTCCCATCTTAAGCACTTGAGTTTCCCATCTTAAGTACTTGAGCCCTGTCAGACAGAAAGCTCTATACCTAGGAGCAATGTGAGTGGTTCAGTCCCAGGTCTCTGAGTTTCATAACCAGCCTGGAGGGAACAATTGTGTTGAACACCGAACTGTATTTAACAAACAGCAGGCATGCATAGTTCCCTTTTCCAGTGTCCAGATGTGTGAGGATGGTGTGGAGGACGTGTGAGATGGCATCTTCAGTACTCCTATTGCTGTGATAGGCAAACTAAAGAGGGTCCAGTGATGAATGCAGAGAAAATCACTTCTTTGGGCAGTGTACAGGGACAGCATGGGCACTTTGATTGGTCTGTGGCAAGTATCAATACACTGTGTGTTGTGACACCTTTTAATCATATCCAATATTAGCTTTTTCAGCAATATGTTCAAAAGTAGCTCTCCTGTGAGGTCAAATCAGACAGGCAAGTTATCACTTCCTATAATGCATCAGTGAGCCTTGGGTGCCCTTGATCCTGCCACTAAGTCAATATATGTCCTCTTTCTAGAGAAAACTAAACAAAGAAAAAGGAAACAAATAATCCTAGCTCGCTCTGCTATTTGGCGAGTGAAACTTCCCGGTGTTCGAGTGGTGTGCTCAGCCCCTCCGCTTCAGAGGTGGAGTCATGCTGTGTGTTGCCACTGGCTTAACACACAAGCGTGTGGATTAAAGGGAATCAGGCAGACAGAGTAGAAGGGCAAAGGCAAAAAGCAGAATCCAGATAAACATGTGTTAATAGTTTACATATACACAAACCTCACATGTTAAGAAACTGTTCAATCTAAACCCAGTTTGTTTATTTATGCATATAAATGTGTGGGGACTGCTGTCCTGTGTGAGCCGTGTTGGTGTGTGGGCATTATTTATGGGCAGCTGTAGGCTTGTCATTGGGGAAACAGGCTTGGGATCAGAAGGTTCGATACACACAACCAAAAACTGCCCTTGAGCAAGGCACCTAACCCTCAACTGCGCCCCAGGTACTGCAGATAGGACTATACAGAGGTCAAAAGAGTAGTTCACCTTTACTTTAGACTAAAGGTACTTAAGTATGGCTTAGTAATAGCCTTAGTAGGCCTTAATGGTCACTATTTAATCCCAGGCAGATACATGTCAGTGAAACTTTCCATATGCAAAGTCAGTAAGACATATTCACCAGAAATCACTGCTGTATGGTCTCATTGTTTACAGGCAGATACACATCAAATCAAATTTGCATGTACCAGGAATCTAAAGGTGCAGCAGTACAGTTTTGTTCCCACATCTAGACAGACAGAGACATAGTAAGTCAGTGGTTTATTGAGTCTATAAAAATTTTGCAATGACTGAGCATGTTTATGACGATCTAAGCTACACTGAGGAGGTGAATAGGCGAAGGCAAGTAGCAATAGATTTGAATACTTATGTGAACAGTGAATATGTTGGAGGTTCCAGTACCAACAGGGACAAAGAGAACAGAAACACCACACAGAACCTGCAACCTCAATGCACAGGTATGCATGTTCGTTTTCATATCATAATCAGGTAGATTACAAATGGTAAACATAAACACAAATGTTAATTTTCTTAAACTATCTTGAACTATTAAATAACTATCTGTATCTCATACTAATAAATAGGATCCTTTGACAGTACTTGTCCAATTCTGTCCTAGAGTTTAATAAGGAAAAGAATGTTTTTATTTATTTATTTATTTTCAATAATGGAGCTGAACTGTATTTACTGTCTCCTTTATTTATTGCAAAAACCTACAGAAGAGTCATTCATTTATTCCAATGTGTACACACACACATGGCTCTGTGTCCCAGCTTGCTCTTCCAAGGCTCTCCTCTTTTTATCCTCTCCAGTGCTCACTATAACAACAACAACAACAACAACAACAACAACAATAATAATAATAATAATTATTATTATTATTAGTAGTAGTAGTTTTTACACATAATTATTTTATTATAATTATTAATTTATTATTATGTATCAATGTGCTTATTCATACTTTACCAACTTATTCACAAAGACTTGTTACTAGTTACTACTACTACTACTACTTGTCACGTATGGTGCATGTGTGAGCAGACTACTACACGGAACCGAGGTGTGTGCATGTATAAAAAGGAGAACTCACAACGAGGGAGTTAGAATGCATGTGCGGGAAAGCCTTTAATGAATGCAAAAAGAATCAAAAGAATCAAAATCATTCACAGTCTATCGTACCTCAGATAACGTCCGACATAGTCACATCATCATCAATCATAATCAAACGCAAAAAAATACAGATTTTAGTTTTCGGTGCGCAACACTTTAGATCTGGTTTTGGATTTCCCTTTTTGCTGCATGAATTTCCCTTTTTGCTGCGCGGATTTCCTTTTTTGCTGCGCAAAACTTTTGGACCTATTTTTACGCTTGGGCGGGATCT